>MQRK01212939.1:856-11058 GCA_001938485.1 Girardia tigrina | reverse complement strand
TTCTGATTTCACTGATTTCCATTGCGCTGTTTGATTGTTTGTTGACAAGAAACTATTCAATATATTTGAAATTAAATAATTGATTTTTAAAGAGGAATAATATATCTGTTAAGAAATACTTTATTTATTTTCATACGATAGTTCAAAGTTAAGTTATACGCGATTGAAATGTAAGGTGTGAAGTTTGACCCGTTTCATATCGAACAACCTAATATATTAAAAATAATTCCAAAACTTAGAGTAAAATAATATTTTTATATGATTTTTTATTATTTAATAATATTTTGACTTTTGTAAAATATTTTCTTAAAAACAAAATATTAATATTCTATATTCAAAACGGATTGGATACCATTTACATTTTCTATAATTTAGTTTTTCACCATAAATATGGATTGAAATTTTTAGTGACTTCCAGCTTATTTACATTTTCAGCTTATTTATAGGTTAATTTAACCCCTTTTTGAAAAAATTTCAATTAATAATATTTATTTTAATAATAATAATATTAATTAAATAAAATTTTACTAATTTTAATATTAATTTAATTATTAAATTCGACGTTTTTATTCGCGGCGTTTTGTCGTAGATCCTTGATTAATTTTTAATATATAAATTATCAGTGTCGATTGGGCACAGAAAATGTTTTATGATTTAATATTTGTGACAATTTAAAATCAGTAATAAAAAAACGAAAATAAACATCAGTTTATTTGATTTTTTAAAATCATTGACTTTCATAATGTTAAATGCAATATATTAGATTTTTTTTCTATTTTTAATTTTTATCAATTTATTTTTAAATGAAAATGATAAGAAAAAAAGTGAATAAAAAAATGATCGAAAAAATTGATAAAAAAAAGAAAAATATATAATTATAAAAAATACTAAAAAATGTATAATTATAAAAATAATATATAATATATAAGTAAGGCCTGTATTTTTACTTTCAGTAAAGAAAGCAAAACTCAGTATTTTTAAATTGATTTCTCAGTATTTTAAAAAACCCGATTCACCTATTTCACCGTATATACTACAATATGCAGAATGTTAAAGTAGGATTGAGATATTAATTAGAATTTCGCACTGTATGATAATTACAAAATTATTATGTCGATGAAAGTATAATTTAAATAGTGATGGTGATCAGAATAATGTGCATTGATGTTTAACTCTTTCGTTTCTAAGAACGTATGTTTACGTTTTTGCATATATGAGTCGAGAAATCGAGCAATGTATATTTTCTATAAATGTTTTTACAGAGTTTAAAAATATTTTTACTAGTTTTTTTTAAATCACCAAGAATTCAATTTTATAAATACTGAGAGTTTTATTTTTTACTGAGTCAAAATAACAGTCAACTAGAAGTAATATTACAAAAATTACTTTAATCAATTTCTACTTAGTGTTTAACTAATGTAGTGGAGTAAATATATGTGTATTATAATTTTGTAACAATTGTAGTGAAATTAAATATTATATTTTAATTAAATTATTATAAAATCATTAAATTTATATATTTCATATGGTATTTAAAAGAAAGCGCCAATTTTGAAAGTTTGCTTTTAATTTTGATGAACCGTAATGTTATTTTGGTTAAAATACCATCATTAGAAAAATAATTTAATGATAATTAATAATAAATTCAATAATACACAAGTAATATAAACTTTAAATAACAATAACGTAAATATTTTTTTCATTCAAAACTCACAATATATTGAGAATTGAAAGATCCAAAAGATTCAAATTCATTAAAATTGTTTCTATCAGTAATTTTCAATTTTTAATATTAATGTATATTAATAAATATATTATTGCTTAGCTGTTAAATTTTAATTCTATAAAACTCCAATTTGAAAATAACAAACTGGAATGAATACAGTTAATATTAAAAGAAATAATCGAATCGGGATTGTAAAAATATTATAAAGATGTACGATTAAAGACAGGTAATAATAATAATGATGAGTAAATATTTTTTTCAAAATAAGACAGTTAAAAGAGAAATTTGATAAAAACTTTTTACTGAGTTTAATACAGAAGAATTGATGTGTGAATCGATAATTGAGAGATTTTTTCATCAGGCGTATCAGTCGGGATCGGGTTTGATTCGGTCGATGATTCACTTGACACAAGCAAGTTCAATGCTACCGGGAACTGGGACCGACCACCTTACTCGGCAGTAGGTCCATACGCACTAACAAGAGCCCTTGGCAACATGCCCGCAGCACACATTAGTGTCCGGTATAAATTTCGGGGAATGTCACGGTCTACCAACACGGCCTGTGCCGCCGGATTGCACGCGATTGGGGATGCCTTCCGCGCAGGTGTGACTTGTTTACGTTTTCATATTTCTATGTATCGATTGAATGAGTGAGAAATTGATTTGAATATTTTTGGTAATTAGTTTTTTTGATTGGAAATATTTTACCTAATATTATGACCAGAAATTAAATGAAAATATTATGATATATTATATTATTTATGCATTTCTATAGCCAGTTTTAATGAAAAATATAAAATTTAAAAACATCAAAATAACAACGAATCACGATCATTAAATGTATTAAACAAACTCTTCTTGCTCTTTTAAGCCATTAAATCATATTCAGATATAAACCATCACATTTACTTGAATAATCGTTAGACGGACAGCATGCTATCCATACATTCTTCAATGCTCAATAGGGGTTTTCAATCCTTTTTGCATAAAATTTTGTTTTAATCATTGAAACAAATTCTTCAATAGGGTTTAATTCTGGTATGAGGCATTTGTGCACAATATTTTTGATATGAAGGCAAGACAAAACCTCATTTGTTTTATGGAATCGCTCTTCTCCCTAATTAAAACCGTGTTAAGATGCATCGCAACAAATGGGGCAATGCACTGATCCATGAATTCAATAAATGAATGTTTATTAAAAGCACCTGATTTATACATATATGTACCTCTCTTGGTTTGAAATGGCACAAAGCAGGCTATGATTTACACTTCGATTTCCAGGGAAGGATGTGTATGCAGGTTTATTTACTGCTGAATACTCATGCTTCTTGTGGGTATGTTGATTGAATCCCGTTTCACTCATTCTGAACAATTCAGAAGCAAACACTGCTCTGGCATTAATTCGTTCTGTAGTATTTCGCTCATTTGGAGTTAAACTTAAACGTTTTCTACTGAGTTCCACCCTTTTCAAAATTTTCCTTGAACTCGATGATCATGAAAAATCAGAAAGTGAATAAGATAAGTGAGTTATTACAAGCATATGGATTGTAGATGCATTTCTCAACATTTCCCCACTGTGCGTTCCTTTCCTCATAACTTTTTGTATATTTTTTCAAACGGAAGTAAAAACAGAGTCTTGTTCATGCGATTCAATCATCCGACTGATTGTTCTTTCATGTCAATCCACCATGGCAGATATTTGCTTGATCGTGTATTTGCCGGATTTCATTAGCCTCATAATCATCTGCTGGTTTTCTTTTGTTACGTATTGTCATTTCTTTCCATAGGGCAATAAATTTTTTAATATTTAGTTGATTATGCAAAATCGTTGAAATCATTATAATTTATAACTACAGTTATGTAATATGTTTTATTTTCAAAATTCTTTACTTTATTCAAAATTGTAACTATATTGTTCCATTCTGTTAGGGGTGTTTTGGTGAAATTAAGTTTTTGAATATTTCAAACGTAAACTCATATTTATAATTAAAATATATATAAATAATTTATTTGCATAAGTTTTAAAAGAATAATGTAAAAATGGTAATTTTAAGTGAAAAGTTTTTTTACAGTTATTCTTTAACATCAAAAGAAAAAAATAAATAGTTTACGAAATTAATTTTAGTATTAAAATTTACATTGAAAATGGTTTTTAATGTCTAAAATCAAATTGCGGACTAACAAAAATTGTAAATGAATTTTAATTTTTTCCACACAACTTTCAAAATAAAATCAATGTTAAATCATTAGTTACTATATTGATATTTATATTTCAGAATTTAAAAAAATCTGGTTTCGGCAAATTGAAAATAGTGATCCTCATAAATTTGTTTGTAAAATGTAATATGTAGAGGTGGACACGTTTCGCGTTTAAACGACCGTTTAAACATTTTCGATTTTTAAGACTTTTAAACGTTTAGCGATTTATAAACGAGCGTATAGTTCTTAAGTTCGTATTTCAAACTCACGATATGGGTTATACTTTTTTGAAACTTATCACGCTACCTAAGGCCTATTCATTGTAAAGAACACATTGTCCCAATCTATTGAGCTTTTTCGTGGGACTATAAATACAAAATATGAAAAGTGGCATTAATATCATATTGGAGAATTGCATCAAAATTTCCAGTAGATTTTTTTGTTAGACGTAAAATTATTTAATTTATATTTGTTCGTTTTCTAAATTTTTTTGAGTAAAAAGGTTTTAAAAACGAGATATATTGTATTGAAGAAAAGGTATTGGTTTTGATGAAGCTTATAATTAAAATTTTAAAAAGTTTAATTTGCTAAAAGAAGACCGTTTAAACGTTTAGAAAATTTTAAAACGTGTCCACATCTAATTATAATCAGGAATTCGTTGAAAACATCATCACTCTAAATGCCCTTTAAGCTGTATCAAATTCATCCACTCTGAAAGTCATACTAATACAACCCAGTGATGAACAACGAAACACATTATAAAAAAACTAAAATGTCGGTCAAGAAAGTTTGATGAGGTTAAATCAAGCAACCTAATGTGATAAAATTAAAAGATTTTCGTGTTGATATAATTAGTAATGGCGGTATGACTGCCACGTATCGGTAAATTGAAATTTTAAAATATCAGTAACCAAAATTATTGAGACTTTCTAAAATTAAGTAATAAATTTCATTGTATGAAGTTAAAATTTTTTATTCAGGAAATTTCCATGACAAAAGTTCAGATTTGGTGTATACAGTGTTGCATTTAAAATAATTTCTTGTATCTAAAATATTTTGATAAATAAAATTTTTAATGTTTGATTTGAAAATTTTAATTAATATTATTAAGAATATTGATTTCCAGCAATTTAAAACACTTTTTGATTTACTATTTTAATATTTTTTTCTAAAAAACCACTTAAAAATTAATAAAATTAAATTAATATTAATAATTAATTAATATATTAATAATATTAATAATTGATTGAATTAATAAATTAATATAATTTAGAAAATAAAATGGTTCAATTTTTGTTTAAATAAATGGTTTTACATGTAAACATTAAATCAAAATTCTGTCATGTGTAAACCGATGTCTTTTTCTTTGTTGCACTGTGACATACTTGATATATTTTTTTTAAATTTATCTTTTGTCACGTGCAAAAGCAATGCATCTAATAGTGCCGTGAATGATATTTGCGGTCTCCAATGCATGTAACAATCAAACCGATTTAAAAGTTTTTAATATTAAGCTCAATTTCACTGAAATGACTAGAAAAATTACTTTTATAATCGTAACTTGATCGATAATGATTTCTATTACAAAATCATTCATATTGTCTATCGATCTCAATTATTCATATTTCAAGATTATAATTACTTAATCACGAATTGACAAAATTTAAAAATTGTTAAAATAAGCTCCATTGATCAACTATATATTTTCATGATACTTTAAGTTATTATTTTCAACATTTATTATCGTTCATTTTTGTCGGTAAATTTAATATATATGTATATATACTTAATTGAACTAATACATAATCGACTAATTTTTGAATTAGTATTTTTTCAAGTGCAAAAGCAATGCATCTAATAGTGCCACGAATTAAAATTGTGGTCTCCGATGCATGTAGCAATCAAAGTTGCTTAAGTTCATTAAGTATTTTCTTTAAATATTTTATGGAGAATTTTAAAATTTCTATTACAATTATTTTAACTAAATTAATTATTAAACTAATTATTCCAGTAAATTTTTTTGTTAAACGTAAAATTATTTAAATTTTATTTGTTAATTTTCTAAATTTTTTCGAGTAAAAACGTTTTAAAAACGAGATATATTGTATTAAAGAAAATGTATTGGTTTTTGATGAAGCTTATAATTAAAATTTTAAACGTTTAATTTGCTAAACGAAGACCGTTTAAACGTTTAAATAATTTTAAAACGTGCCAACGTCTAGTAATATGTGTTAGAGATAAAGTTTTGCGAATAAATGGATCTTGATTTTGATCTCGACTATATAACTGACTATTTGGAACTGTATTTAACCAACAAAAGCTCGCTCACGTGTTTTCGTGTTTATAGAATACGATTTTGATGTGTAGAAACATTAAAATGATAGTATTATTTCATTCTCATAATGAAACACCGAATAAATGTGGAAAAAGAGATTTAATGGCAAACAGAGGACGGAAATGAATTAACTCATCTATATTAACTCGGATAAATTTAGTTTCAAGGAATTAGAAAACATCGATTCGGAATTTATAAATATAATTTCGGGAATCATATTTATCAATGAAATGTGATTCACAAACCATCCCACCAATTTCCAAAGTACGATCGCTTCGGAGACAAAGCATAACATTATTTGTTGGTATTATGTGAGTATTGCACGATTACACTTTGAATATGTTTTTAAATAATAGAAAAAGTATTTCCTATACGGACGCTATCTTTGTAGGATAGAAACAAATAATTCAAATACGGAAGACTTTATAATCAAATAGCCCCGAAGAACGGACGGTGGTAGTAACAATGGTAGCCTAACTACATTAACAATGGTATTATTGAAAAATTTATCAGTGTCCACCTTTACTTTAATTACATACTTTTATTATTTAATGCATCGCCGATCGCCAGTGGCATCCACTTAAGTCAACGTGTTAAAAATGAATTAATTATGTCATTCGATTTTTTGATTGTTTTTTGTCCTTTATCAGTGCAAAGTGGGGAGGCGAAACTGATGATTGCTGGTGGCGTCGATGCATCCATCAGTCCATGGTCGGTGGCAGCATTTAGTAGGATCCGTGCGCTTCCAACCAAATTCAATGACCGGCCGAATTCCGCATCGCGTCCATTTGACATCAATCGGTCTGGGTTTGTTATGGCTGAGGGAGCAGGGGCAGTCGTGTTGGAGTCGCTAGAACATTTTACTAGTTCTGGATCAATGAGATCGCCTCCGCTTGCAGAAATAATCGGCTTTGGTCAATCGGGAGATGGATTTAGTTTGGTAGCCGCAGGGGACGGCGCTTATCGGTCGATGCGCTCGGCCATTGAATCAGCCGGGATCGGACCTGAACAGGTTGAAATTTTTGTGCGATTATCACAATTTCAGGATGATTCTTACTTATATTTAATCCTTTGACATTACTTTGTTTCAATGAAATTTTAATGAGTCGATCAATATTGATCAAATGGTTTAAGATTAAATCGAAGATATAAAATGAGATGTGCACGATTAATAGATAAAACTTTAAAAAGTTAACGAAATAAACACAGATAACAGGATCAGATCGACTAAATATTTTTTCTGGATTTATTGTTTACAGTTCTAGAATAGCAGAACCAAATGGCTGTGATCATGCAGTAATAATTGTCTTTATACAAATGACAAATCTGATATGGTTCTGTTTAGTAAATATTTAGTGCCGCTTTGAATAAAGCTAGTTTGTGAGTTTTGCAAAGTGAAGAAAACTGAAATACACTTTATTGTCAATCACAAAATTGTGAAAAAGGTTTAAATGTAACGTAAAGTCTTAAAGATATACTGTTAATTTAGGAGACTGCTCAATCATTTATGACAGTGAATAAGTAGGTGACATAATTTAAACATGGTCTTGTGAGTCTATAATATCACTTTCGCTATGATCCAAAACTATCACGACACCTGTTAATATGATCCTAGTTTAATAAGATCATCAACCCCCTTAATCACAGCCATTTGGTTCTGCTTTTATAGAACTATAAACAATAAATCCAGGAAAAATAACTTCATGAAGCCATCAAAATGACTTGCGTCGGAATGTCCTCTTATCAAAATAGTTTGTGTCGAAAAGGCCGGCAGTGAAGTGTCATGCTTCCTGCAAGTTATGACGTCAGTATTTTGGGATGACAATACATTTCTTTTAATAATGAACTATCTCCTGGAAGGTCAAACTATAGACGGTGATTATTACGCCTAACATTCTAGACTAAGTGGATAAGAAATCGATGAAAGAAACCTTCACATGTGTAAGAAGATTATTTTTCATCAGGATAAGGTACGGTCATATACAAGTGAGGTAGCAGTGAGAAAATTGAATGAAGTACGATCTGTTGCAACATCAAATTGTTCCCCTGATATTTTCCACAGAAGAAGTAAAAAAAGAAGTTGACAGCTGTCAACGACTATTTTGGATTACTTCAAGAATTGTACTTTCGTGATTATATAATCTTTGGATAAAGTGCATTCCATTCAAAGGAAATTATGTGGAAACTAAAACATACTTCAAAGACCAAGTTTCTCGTTTTCTATTCACTTTGTGAGTTTCCCAAAGCATCTTCGTTCTACATATATGTAATAAGTAAAATTTATCAAAATCTGTCTGTCGCTATTTTCGGTACATGTTTTTAGTCAAATTATCATTTAATAATACATTCTATCATTGTAATGGATGTTATAAATCTCGTTCAGATCGTTTGTTCAAACTTATATCTAGTGTATAGTCTGTTATTATCTATAAGACTTTACACTTATGGCGTACTGAAAAAGGAAATGAATCTTGAAAAAACGGCAAGGTAATAATCAAAATTTCGTTTTCTTGTTTAAAAATAAATTTAACTAACAATCCGAAAATGGTTCCAATAATCAACGACAAAAACGATTCATGAATATAATTCGATATTTTTAGTATTCGATGATACGTGGCTTTCATCAGGACGACGACAATGATAAAAATTCAAATGGTACATCGTCTTTTAATTCCTCAAATTTTCGCTCGATTACTTTAAACGTTTTCGAATGAGGAGCATTTTAATTATAATTAAAATGCTCATCATTCGGAAACGTTTAAAGTAATTTTTAAAGTTTTTTAAATGATTGTTATCACTATCAATCATGCTTACAAAATTTATATTGATAAAACAATACAATCGACTCCATATATTTCTAATCAACAAAATATTTAAAACTCAATTTCGAGCCAAATAAGCAATCACTAACATCAAAATAAAATTTAAAATAATAAACGTGTTTCTCAAAAATCGTAACTCTCAAAAATAATTCACAAATTCGTTTCATTCTCAAATTTCGTAATAATAATAATGATAATTCCGTTTCGTAAAATTGTCGAGCTCAAAAAAAATCAATTCAAAAGCGAAAATGTTGTCACGTTCACAAAAGCAAATCACTTTTCATAAATTTCTGGCAAACAAAATCACGATCGGTTCGTCTTTTTTAACTCCACCTGTGTGTGACCAATCACAAATGCCCTGCCCAAAATCCTTCCCAACGATGAATCACGTGATTCGATTTTTTCTTCTTTCAACAACAGTATTTTTCGACAATGAATAAATTTCGAACTTCAAACCAACGGAGTTCATCTCACTTGATTTGAATTATTTTCCATTCATGACTATTATTAATTTTTTAACTTTTTTTTATTTAATTATATTTGTTAATTCTATACATTTATAATTTATATGTAGATATCTTCACTTAAATAGGTGTAACAACAAGACGAATAAAAATTTCACAGATTGTCATTCACAAAGGGATAAATGTTTCATTTAATCCTCGAGATGAGAAAGAGAGAGAGATGGAGAAATGGAATCCAATTTTATAATAACGAATAACGAAAACATAATACAGTCAAATTTGCCTAATCCGGATGATTTTTCTGATTCCAAAAATATATATAATTGAGTCTTATGAACGCAAGTTTAATATTTAGAAAATATAATTTGATTAAAGCTTTTTTTATACAACTATTGGACATGTTTCGATGTTTACATACATCATCATCAGCAATTTTCGGATGTTTAGTATATGAATATTGAATTCAAAATTCGAAAGCCAATTGAAAATATTTATTAATTTCAACGGTTTAACCGTCATCGTCAGAACAAATGATTTTTCAAACGAAATTTATTTATATAGTGCAGTTAATGATTATGTAATCAATACGTAATCAGTACATCATTTAAAAACTCTCAACAAAGTTGTAGAGAGTGCAGTTTGAACGTTAATTTTAG
>MQRK01212938.1:17608-28257 GCA_001938485.1 Girardia tigrina | reverse complement strand
GCCATTATTTTTCGACCAACGTAATATTTCTTCTTTAAATCATGGGAAATTTCTTTTATTCTCGATTATTTGTTAATAAATCTCTCTCAAAAAATCGATGAAACGATCGAATAATGAAGACGTCGCATCTAGATCACTCAATAAAGAGACACCAGTCAACTATCCATTATTCATATCAAAAAATTTGCGCCACATTTAAATTTTAAGTTTTAAATATTGGGCATAGTGGCGGCCTTTTTATTATTACATGAACGAAATCACTCGCCGGTAACGTTCTTTTATCGTTGAGAATCATCTCTCCTCTCACTGTACAAAATTCGGCATCAACGACCGAGTACTTGGTAGCCCTTATCCGATCGTCAAACTTGAGGGTGACCTCCAAAATTGTTTCAAAATGGTCAATGAGCAGAACTCATTTTGATGGTCCCAGAAGAACCATCTTTTTGAGTGAATTGACTATGGAGATGATTACAGAATGCATCAAACACCGAATCCATGAGTATCCTAAGACTGCCTTCCAACGTGGTCAATATATATCAACAACAATTTTGAAACGAGAGATAGAGTGAAAACAGTAAAGGGCAGGATAGACAAATTTGTCCCGTGCCAGAAGACAAAAACTCTTACGATACAAACAAATGAAGAAATAATGAAGATCCAGTCAAATGAACCTTTCGAGAAAATTATATCAACATATGTGGACCTTTTAAAGAAACAGTAAGAAGAGAAAAAACATATCGTGACAATAATCGACCATATTAGAAAGTGTTCCGCCTGATCCCAGAGTTGCCCCGACAACCGGACGATGATAGCACGCGCACCCAATGGAAATAATAGGAGTTCCGAAACATTGTGCTTGGCCTAATTAGTTTTATGGTTTCCGTTCATCGATTTGTCGGATGGCAGACCATTCACGCTCCATTTGAACTGGATGCTAGCTTACGGAAACACACACCTTTTCTTGGCATTGAAGAAACCCTTTCGAGGACATCATTTCGTGAATTTGGATGAAATGAAAACAGCAGTCAGTGCGTGGATTGCGGAGACACCGCGTATTTTCTTCGATAATGTTATTAGGAAGTTGACACAGAGATGGGAAAAGTGTGTGAAACTGAATGGTGATTATATTGAAAAGTTCGATAGCAATTCTGATGAGGATTGATCAATTTTGTTAACTGGAATAAACTTTTTAAATTTGTTGTTACTTATCAGTTCGCTAACTTTTGGGACACCCTTCGTATCACACTTTTGAATCCTGGCAATTAAAATTTCTTAACAATAACTCACATTTTTTTACAAAAACTGTTGCAGTTTTATTTCAAAAGAAATGAAAGAAAATGATTTGAAGAATAAATCCCCTTCTAACATATGTTGATATAATTTTCTCGAAAGGTTCATTTGACTGGATCTTCATTATTTCTTCTTTTGTTTGTGTCGTAAGAGTTTTTGTCTTCTGGCTTATTTATTTCAGTCTGTCTTTTACATGTAATGTATATTCATATGAACGAAACTTTGATTAGGTGAATTGCATATGGTACACATTGTGTTGTCAATAGAGTCTACTTATTCCAGTTTTCCTTTTACTTACAATTAATGGAAAGTAGTACACTGGTGTAATTCAAATATAGTTGCCCTAGTCTGTTATAAAATCATGGAAAAATACGGTGGGGTCAGCATATGACCCCAAGGGTCCCAAACGTAACTTTTTTTAGGAACCTCTATGGGTTAAACAATGATCGATTTTTTTAATCAATGAAACTTAATCACAGAAATTCGAGTACATATTTTTATTTAGATTTGAATATATTTTTATTTTTTTCTTTTAATCATATTTAATTTTTTTAACCATATAACTTATCTAAACAATTCATAAATTATATACAGATACAAAAGAAATAATAATATTATTAATAACAAAATTTTTTTTATAAAAACAACCACGTATTTCAAGCATTACCAATGCACTAAAAAGAGGAAAATAATTTTTTTACTAGACATGTGCGAAATTTTATACCTAACCTATAAACTTGGGGTGGATTTCTGAATTACTGCTATTAGTAACTGCTATTTCCTCTTTACTGCTTTTTAGTAACAATCTATCATTTCTATGCCCTACGTTTTTGGTTATGTATAAAATTTCGCACATGTCTAGAAAAAAATATTTTCCTCTTTTTAGTGCATTGGTAATACTTGAAAAACGTGGTTGTTTTTATAAAAAAAATTTTCTATTAATAATATTATTTTACTATTTTTAGTTATCATTTAGGAATTCAAATCTTTCGATTGATTTCGAATAACAGAAATGATAATAAAACCAAAATAACAAAGTTTTATATTAATAAAAGCAAGTTTTATTTCAAAATAATTTTTTGTACGTATTAATTAATATTACTGATTTTTTTCATAAAGTTAAATTATAGCATATGCGGTTTATGTAGAGCCCTAAATGTTTTAAAATATTGTATTGTCATCGGAAGCAAGCTTGTATAAAAAATTCAGCTCAATTGGATGGCTGAAAGTGGTCGAAAAATCAATAGCAAGATTTGTTCCAGACAAGAAAGCAAGCTAATAAAAACGTGGTAAAAACGATAAAAATTTCAGGTATTTCCATTCAATTATTTCTGAGTTTTTGGCTGAATTTGAATCTTCATCATATTTGAGATTTGAGAAAGAAAGATGAGAAAGATCAATTGATATAATAATATATTTGAACGCATGTTTAATATTTTGAAAATATAATTTGATTAAAGCTTCTTTAAATAATTATTGAACATATTTCAATGTTACGTACAACATCAGCAATATTTGAAAATTTAATATTTCAATATTTCAATTGTTTTTAATAATATGATTTTAAAAGTTTATTAATTTTAAATGGTAAAAATACAAATAAATATTATAATTTATTAAAGTATTATTGGGTAATAATGGCAAAAAGTATTTTAATTAAAAATTTTAAGTACTGAAATGACCTTATTTTGCTCATCCTGAATGTTAATTGATGGGTTGTAGTGTCTTATTAATAGGGATTCACAAAACTTTGGTTCGTAATGTGAATCGAATCTCTTTTGTAGAACAGAAAACTCATCTTTTGAAATGGATGAGGTTATATCCTTACAACATAAACAATGGTCCAGAACCTTACTCGATCGGTTCATTTGAGAGTGCTCACTAATCCGGGTTTTGAGATGACGATTTGTCTCTCCAATGTGCACTTCTACTCCTTTAACGGTATTAAACCTGAGGCTTTTTAGGAGGCCTGGGACGCTGATGGTTCTCAACGGGCACTCCTCCAATGTTTGGATCCATGCCTTAGTTCCGCCTGTTCGAAAATGCAACGACGTCATTACAAAACCCTTCACCGAGATTGATTCATCCCAGATCATGAAGATGCAATCCAACCACCGACATCGGGGTAACTACTCCCCACAGCCTTCACATCCAGGTTATAAAGCTTAGCCTAGTGAATGGATTGCTGACCCATTCCTGAATACGATACATTGCCGGCTGTTCCGCAATAATCGGCTAGCTTTCAGACAATTTAGCCTATAGACCGAGATCTCTAGTTTCCTAGGGATACTACGTGGAAGTATGTCTGCCCGGCTCGCACAGGAATCCCTGATTCACAATGTTAGAGATCCCTGCTCTCCAATGTACGAGTTGTGACACGCGTGACAATTAAATTTATAAACCAGATTAGATTGCAATCCACAAACTGTTTTCGATTTATTTGAGAGGAAAATTTGAACTTTAGATGTGACAGAGACTACTTTGGCAAAATTTTATGACAACTCCATAACGTTACAAAAATATTATCAATTAATCACTTCATTTTAAAAATTTACACATTCAAAATGAACACGTAAAACATAAATAATGAATAAAACTCAAGTAGAAACAAATCAATTAAAAATATAATAAAATTTGTATTTTTAGATAAAAAAAATAGAAAACCAAAAATATCATCAACGAATTGATTGAAAATAATTGTCACAAATTCCCAGAACATAAATATCAAATAACAGTTTGTTTTAACGCGTCTCTTATGTTGTTAAAATACAAAACCTTCGATTATTTGTAATT
This sequence comes from Girardia tigrina, assembly GCA_001938485.1. NCBI lineage: Eukaryota > Metazoa > Platyhelminthes > Tricladida > Dugesiidae > Girardia > Girardia tigrina. The sequence continues at coordinate 24,174 of MQRK01212938.1, read as the reverse complement.
TTCTTTTTAGTTGTAATTTTTTTTGATAGAATTAATTTATTTTATCACACATGTGGAATTTTTTATATGGATTTACGATGGAAAAGAATCTCGAATCGTGCTCTCTGGACGAACTGAATGTTAAATTGAAAGTATTTTATTCCGATGATAATTCTCATTCTGAATAAAAACATTGATTTTCATCAGGAATTAGATTTAGATAAACATTTAGACACTTTGGAGAAAGCGTTTGAAGTTCAAAAATTTATCATTCAAAGATTGAAGGAAGAAAATGGATTATTGAAGAAGGAGATCAAAGAACTGAAGGACAGATACTGCTGCAGCGGAGACCTGTCGGCCAAGGTGCCCTATCCCGATCTGACCACCAGTAATTGATCATTGGGCACCATATTGCGTCAGTCTCACCCGATTAATTAATTGATTGATTGGGTTATTTGTTTGATTTCACTCTGATTGGTTAATAATTAATTAATATTAAATTTATCAGAATTAATCAATAAATAAGTAATAAATATTATTAACTAAATAATAATTAATAAATATCGACTCTACTTTGTTTTTAGTTTTGAATATCTATAAATCTGTTCTATCAATTGACAATCCAGCTGATGATGTTCTGATAAGAACAAATGTGTTGTAATTGGCGAAATAATAAATGGATACTTAAAAGATGTTTTTTATTGTGTAATATGCTAAAACAATTACACTATATTAAGTATTATTTAATAATATCAATTAATAAATGATAATGAATAAATATTAATTATAAGTATTAATTATTAAATAAATAATAGTTAATAAATATTAATTAATAAATAACAATTACAGAATAATTATTAAAAAATATTAATTAATAAAAAATAATTTATTTATTATAAATATTAAAAATTAATAAAGAATAAATAATAGTTTTAAAAATAATTATTAATGATATCTATAAATTGTAAATAATAATTTTAACGGAATATTGATAAATATTGATAGAAATAATAATCAGAATAAATAAAAGCAGTTTAGGAAGTGGAGATGTTCTATTTGTACCTCATTTTGAAGGATTCAAAATAATTAAAGATTCTATTTTAAAAGTAGTATCATAAAATGTACAATATATTTAAAAATAATATCCCATACCAAAAATTTAAAGTATGTTTGACAAGAAATTGTGTTCGGATTTCGTTTACCAATATACATGTAATGGGTTATATGCCACATACGTTGGAGAGACATCTCGTCCTCTCGGTTAAAGAATCCCGGAACATATTCGTGATGAAAGTAAAAGTAATATTGCTGGACATAGAAGACATTGTAAAGGGAAAATAAATACACATAACTTCAAAATTTTGTGTACTCAATTTAAGAATTATGTGGAGAGAGTGACATGTGAAGCGTTATATATAAGACCTTCGTATCCAAAAATTAACGTTCAAAATTCACTATACAAATTTATTGAGTTTTTAAATGATGTAAAAATGACGTATAGATTACACAACTATTATCTATAACTATTAACTTCCTTGAAAAAGCAAGATATGGGAGGAATGTTTTGAACTGTTTGTTGTTTTATTTTGTGCATATTGTACGTTGATTCGGATTGTGTCTCCTTTGATTCCTACTAATTGAAAATAATTTAATTTTAAAGTAAAAAGATTTAAAATATTTTTCAAATGTAATATTTAATTTTTAATGTAATTTAAAATTTTAATATATTAATTTAATTGGTACTTTTTAAAAGATGTTTAGATTTAATTTTAACCAATTAGAATCTTGATAATTAATTAATATTCATATATATTTTGCATTTATTTTAAAAATTAGGATGAAACTCAAAAATATATTAATCAAGAAAAATGTCGAATAGCGAAAGTGGTTTGAATAATTGTTGTAATGGCAATTCTGCTTATGATATTAATAAATGTTCCAAAAATCATGTTGATGTTGTTAATACTATATAATAATAAAAAAGAATAAATCAAGTATAATATATAATTCAGTGTCATTAACAAAACTTTGTTTAATAAAGTTTATTGGATCAAGTAAATAAATTGATCCTCAAATCACACGATAAGTCATTTAATCCTTCAAATTACACCAGTAAATAAATTAATCTTTTAAATTACACATATATCCAAGTTTTTATATTCTTTTTACTTGGCTCATTTTACTTTAATTCTGTTTACTTAGCTCTTTTTACGTAATGTAAAATCTGTATAATCAATTAAATTTTTTTTAAAAAATCAGTTGTTCTGAAGATGTCAGTTAAACCATCAAAATTAATAATCAAAAGAACTTTAAATTGGCTTGTTAACGTTAATAATTGTAGAATGAGACTTTAAATGTGGTATGATATTAAATAGTTATTTTTATATTTTCAATTACTCAATGTTTCAAATTGCCGTTTAATCATTTTGATTGTATATTAAATCGTTATTTGTCGTTGTTCGAACCACAATAATACAAATAATTTTTAAAAAATAATTAATAAAGAATAATAATAATGAATAAATATTAATTTATAAAATTAGAACTACAAAAACAATATTTAAAGAATAGTAATTAATAATAGTTATTCATTAATAAATATTTAACACTGAAAGTAGCGTCGATTTGAACCAACATCCATTTTGTTTTCCGTAAGCGCAATAAAATGCTGATAACTCAAAAACAGTCAACATTGAAGTCGCATTTCATAACCAAAAATCTAATATTTTGCAATAATTGAAATATACAATCAATAAAAATATTCAATTGATTAAAGATAAATTTGTAAAAAGAACTGTAATGGTGAGACTTACGAAATATGGATGAATAACATTGGAGGGTTTTGTAATTAACTGTTCAATTGTAGAAAGATGCAATGTGTATTGGTCGAATCTCGAGAACAATGCAGTTGAGTCCAGGATCATTGATGCAGTCAGGAAGAAGCTCGTTAAACTTCACATCGAGTTAGAGGTGCAGCCGTGGCTTGGGGAATCTTCTTGCATACACCCACTCATCCTGTTCTGTCCGATTGGTAAGTCTCTGATGCAAGATATCGGCAATATCGTGGAACTCATTCGCAGTAAAAGTAAGGTCGATAATATTTAGAGTTTCTTTTTATGACTAGAGATGCTCTTCAGTTTCTCATTTACTTATTTTTGTTTCAAATTGTTATCATTATGTTATTTTAACTGTCTACCGATCGACTTGTCTACTAAGTAACGTTTTTTAATCACTAGTATTTATTTAACAATTACTTTTGTTATGATTTAACTATAAAGAGAGTGTAAAATATTTGGGGACCAGATAAATAAAAACTGTGGTTTATAAGATTCCTTTCAATTATTATAAATAATTAAATAAATTAAAAATTTGGAACGAATAAATATATTAAATTAACTCAGATTAAAAGAAGATTAGACCAATAGATAACCCTACAACAAGAAAGTTAGATGTAGGGAGAAAAATGTTAATAAAATACTTTTAATTTTGGAATTGTGTAAAGTTTATAACAGTCCGGGATTGATATAAAATTCGTTCAAATAAACGGTCTTCGTTTTTAAAAATTTATGATGCACAAAAAAGAAAAGAAGGTTCGATTGATTGTGGAGTGCATAAGTGTGCCTTAATAGCCTTAACATACATTTTAAGACATTAACTGTTTTATCGTTGCTAATCAAATTTAGTTTTAAACGAAAAGTCATGTATAAATAATTAGATATACAGTAGGGGACAAATTAATAGTCACCCCTATAATTTTTTAGGTTTTTTACAGAAACTTTTGCTTAAATGTTTCGAAATCGCATGTACATATAAAATTTCTTATTTTTACAAGGAACGAGATATAAAAACACAATAACAGATGTTCATTTATTTATATTTCATTTATTTTGAAGCTAATAAATAAATTTATCTGACATTATACATTATTATTATCATGACCAATAATGACAATTATGATTGCATAATTTTGAAAATGATAGATTTCGCCAATTGATTAGCTGTTCACATATCAAATAACGCTGCACACAAACTAACATTTGTGTCATCATGAAAACTTTTATGGCTTGGTAAAAAGAAGATAAATTGATTCACATGGAAATAACCAGTTAGTGGGCATGAAACATGTCATTATCACATTAATCCTGAAAAACATCATCATATTTCATTTATTTACTTGTTTCTGAATGGGGAAAGTAGAAAGATACTACAGAATCCCCAAAGACTGCTATTCTTGCTCTTTCTAAAGGTGGCAGACATTCAATTGGTGAAATCGCAGATTACATTGGAGTCTGTACAAGGACCGTCCAGCGTATCATGAAACAAGATACTTCCAGTACTTCTCAAATTGGGCGATGTGGACGTAAAAGACCAACATCTTTGCAGACAGACCGCCAAATTCGTCGACTTGTGTTGCATAACCCCCAAGCAACTTCACATCAATTGGCTGGTGGTCTTCAAACCACTAGAGTGTCAAGTCTGTCCTACAAAACAGTGCAACGTAGACTCAAGGAACAAGGAGTTATGAGTGTAAAACCAGTTCCTAAGCCTTTACTGACTGCTGCAATGCGCAAGAAACGTCTCCAGTAGGCCAATGATCACGCTGATTGGAGTGTCGAGGATTGATAAAAAGTTTGTTTTTCAGACGAGTCCTCCTTTCAGTGTGAAGCAGCAACTACGTCTAGTTTCTAGCATGAAATTGGCAGACCAATCCCCACAAGACCCACAGTAAAATTCCCTACAAAGGTGATGGTGTGGTCCATGATAATTTCAAAAGGTTGTGGCAAATTGCATGTTGTAGAGAAAACTATGAACTCCGACTAATATGTGGAAGTTCTAACAACTCAGATGATTACCCAAGCTCACGAGTGGTTTCCTACAGGTGATTTTGTGTTTATGCAAGATTGGGCACCTTGCCACACCAGCAGGAAATCCATACAATGCCTCGCCATCAATCATATTGCAGTTTTATCATGACCGGGATCAATAGCCCAGACTCACCCCGATTGAGACCCTCGGGGCTATTGTCAAACGTAGGTTACGAAAGAAAACAATTTCCACTAAAGAATGACTCATCACCTCTCTCTTATCTGCTTGGATCAGGGATATTTCTATTACGGATACCTGTTGAAAGTTGATTGAGTCAATGCCACAGCGGGTACAAGCCATTATTGCAGTAAAAGGTGGTAATACCAAATTTCGACTTTAATGTATGATTTATTAAACGGATATTCATTATGTCAATTTCTTTTAAATCTTGGAAATAAAAGTATCAAATAGTTGTTACTGTCTTTTAATATCTCTTTCCTTATAAAAGTAAGAAATTGATGCGAATTTGAAACATTTAAGTAAAAGCTTCTGTAAAAAACCTAAAATTTTTTGAGGGTGATTATTAATTTGTCTCCTACTATATGGATTTAATATAAATATAGTAGGTGTCATTACTGTTGGGTTCTTGATCAAAATTATAATTCATTAACACTAAATTTTATTTCTAACGATAACAATTATTTAAACAATTTTTCTTGAGGATCTTTTCTGTTGTTTTCTTTTTTGACCAGATTAATTATACATAAAAATACTGGATTATAATACTGATAACTTATTTATTAAAACGTTAATTAAAATTGAATTTATTTTTTTATTACGCTAATTTATATATTAGGATTTTATTATTTTATAAAAATCTTCAAAATACATTATAAAAATCTAAATAATAACTGTTCTATTTTAAATCATTTTTAAACATATTTTGCAACAATTTCTAGTAATCTAAAATTATTTAAATGTTGTTATTTCAATATTATTTATCTAAAACCAGTTAACTTAAATATAATTTTAGATCTTTTATAATATTTTTTTATTTATTCTAAAATATTCTAATCATTTTACAATAATTTAAAAAGCAATGGTAATTTGAAATGATTAAAAAATATTGAAGGGCATATTTCAACATTGATTTTAGTAATTAATTTCAGAGGATTACCCAATACAATGTTAAGACAAAATTAACACTACAATCAAACCTGTTTTTATGCGATTTTATAATTTTATTAATAATATGAGATCGCACAAATAAAAAATCGCATAAAAACAGGTTTGAGTGCAGTTATTGAAGCTTATGGTGAAGTGGTGATATTGTAATCAATTATGTCATTAAGGTTCTATTTGAAAATGTTTAATAGAGAAACTGAGTGTGAAGCTTGAATATTAATTTTCGGATCTATTAATCTTAATTAATAAGGTATTTCGCGTTACTCTTTACCAATTATTTTTAAATTGAATATAAAGAATTTGAAAATAATTTTCAAATTCGGTTCAGTCGATAGTAGAAAGCTAATCGTGTATACAAATTTGATTGTCATGAGTGTAAAAACTCGTACATTGGGGAGTACAGTTCCGGTGAATTTAAAAGAGACATTCTGCAGGAAAACTTACTGAAGATGGATGGAAAGATCGAGAAAGTATTCTGACTGAAGAGAATCCAAAGAAGCGGGGACGAGCAAACACTAAAACTGGTGCTACCTCGTCTGAAAGAACACAGCTGCCCGATGGATGCCTGTCATAGACAGTATGCAGAAGTGAAGGAA
>MQRK01212938.1:5645-17481 GCA_001938485.1 Girardia tigrina | reverse complement strand
GTTTCCTAAGGATTCATATTCAGAAGAATCATCAAGAAGTGCCAACATCCAACGCCCAGAGAGAAGAAAACTTGAAAGAAGAGAACGAGGAAGAGCCGACATCAAACCAATCCAATCCTTAGTTGCCGGACGCAACTGTGAGTGTGCTGAGGATACAGCCGAACGACGATGCCGAAGAGACGCACCTACAATACCGACTTCCAGCCGATTACAAGACTGCAAGAGGACAATTCAAGTGCCAATTTCGCGGTTGTTACGCGTCCACCGTAACAGCCAACGGCATGTACGGCCATGGTACCAAGTTCCATGGTTGGTTGTTCGTTACTGGCAAGCCGACTGCTCAGAGGCGGAAGGCCACTGACCCCGTAGGAGGCCTATCGGGGGGCCTTTAAGGACTTTAGTTTGGGTGTACCCTCTAAAGAGCCTTAGGCTCAATACCATTACAGAGATGGGAGGCCCACATTGGGGAGACAAATCTTCATTTCAAAGCACAAATTAGTGAACACTCACTGTCGGGTAGAACGAGTAAGGTTCTTGGTCACTGCAAATGTTGCAAAGATAGAACTTCATCAATTTCAAAAGATGAATTTTCTATTCTTCTGAAGAAGTTTGATTCACATTATAAGATGTTATATTGTGAATCATTGCTCATAATACAATATAACCCGTTGATTAATATCAAAAATGGGAAAAGTAAAGCAGCCTCAATATTAAATATCTTTAAATTAACTATTAATCAATAAAATTGAACTTTAATATTGTTTAAAAAATTATTATCTTTTATGTTATAAAAATTAAATACATCATTAAAACAAATAATAATAAAAAATAAATTACAACACAAATAAATTTGCTGAAGATGATCAAAACATGTTCAACGTTGATTTTTTAAAAAATGCTTTAACAAATATCGATTCTACAAAATTCAAATAATTGTTCACCAGATTATACGTGGTGCGGATAAAAAATCCTTAGACTCGAATAGAAATAAAAGTCAAACGAAAATAAAACTTTGTATTTAAAGTAAGCATACTAGGTAGGTGAATGGGAAACTTTGCTTTTCTATGTAATCACTTCCTGCTGCCAGGTATTTCCTCCATCAATTTTCAAGCAAAATCAGGCCATTTTCGAAGAAAGTGGTATCCTTTTTCAATAAAAATCTGCAGTAGATCCATAAGATCTTCTTTGGAATCAATTCTTCGATCTTGCAGGTGTTCCTTAAAGTGATTAAACAAAACATAATCACTTGAAGTCAAGTCAGGACTGTAGGGTGGATGAGAAGTCAACACAAGCCCTTTTTCGGCGATTACACCCATTGTTTTGTGAGCTGTGTGCGCAGATGCGTTGTCATGCAAGAGAGAGGTTTTGGTTTCTTGGTTTACGTCGCAATAGTATCACATCATTAAGCAGAGCACAATAGTAATGGCAGTCAATGATTCCACAGGTAACGTCGAGTTTGACCATCTTTTTTGCGTCCCAAAACGCAGATAGCATAAGAGATTTTCGATGAGATGTCCCCAAACGGAGCATTTTTGATGGCTTTCAAAATGGAAATACTTTCAAATTTTCTACTTACTGTAGGGAATATAAAAACTCAATGGATTCTCATCTTTGGTTATAATATTCTTTAAAAAATTGCGTCTAAGAGAATCATACAGTGCCATGTTGTCTTGACATGCTTGCATTCGTTTTTGCTCGCATCTCGGCTGTCAGGAAGCGTGGGACAAATCGACTGCACAATTTTCTAATTCCAAGGTCCCCAGCATATTCTGCACAGTCTTCTCGCTCACATTAAGTCGGTTTGGCAGCTCTATGTACATGATTCGTGTCTCTTCTTTCATAATAATCGATAAAATTTCCAAATTTCATCAGGCATTTCTTGAGGGTGCCCACTTCTTTCTTTGCTCCTGGCAGAGGAAAACTCTCTTATCCAGTTGTAAATAGTGATCTTACATGGTGATTCATTTCCATATGTTTCTTGAAGCTGACGCACGATGTCCTTTGTCCCTCAAAAGCAACAAGCGAATAACGCAGTGAAATTCCAAGGGTGGATAGATTTTTTACAAGTTCGCAAAAGTAATGGTATTAAGCATTAACACAGTTAAAGAAACTTGATATTATTTACCTATATATATATGTGTGTGTTTGTGTTTTCTATACTGAAAATGTATTCAATTAATTATTTTTATTTCTATACGAATATAAGGACTTTTTATCCACACCATGTATATACAAGTATACTTTTTATATAATATTTTAATATATTTTTACAAAATACTAATTTTAAAACTACTTATTTTCATATATTAATGGGATCATCTCGTTTAATCATTCATAGATTTTATGTCTTTATTTCAATTACAATTGGCTGTGACTTATATAATATGATTCGTCACACCTAATCATTTTTATAAAACGAGATTCATTTAAATTCTATTAGTTTTCTTTGCAATTGTATTGCTGTATTTGGTCAGTTTCTTCAATAACATCTAGTTTAAAAAATTATTTTTCTCGGAAAAACCAGGTAACCAAAAAGTTATTATCGTACATTTAGAATTAACCAACAACTAATCTCACAGAAAAAGCTAGAAATTCTCTTTTTCCTCAGTAAACTAAACTAAAGCAATTTTTACAAAATATAAATTTTTTTAAACATTTTCTAATTTTTTGAAAATTTACCAGCTATTTATCCTATAAAATAGTAAAGTTATAGGTTAAAACTAACAACGAAGAGAACGCTATTGTTAACTGTTATTTATTTAAATATTCAGCATTCAGTTGTGTTTCATTGATTTTAATACACGAGAGCGATGATAATGAGGCGATAGAGTCAGCACGAACAAGTGTCACGAGTCTCGTGAGAATGACCAATGTCAAACAGGTTCTTAATGCAGTCCAATTCGATTCGATGGAGCAGTGTTTTCAGCTCAACAGTGATATTATTGACAGTTTGGCTGCATTGATTGCGGAATGTAAAGATTAATGAATTTAAGGGATTTTTTATGTGACGAAATTATGATTTGTTTGCATTATTAATATTGATATTATTATTGGCACTGTATAGATTTTTGTTTTGATCAATTATATTTTTACGATTGCACTTCATAATTGAATTTTAGATCAATTTATTATATAAAATTTTTAAAATTTAAACAGTAATTCTAATAGGAGTTTTAATAATTTGATTAATTAATGATTTTCTGTTCATATATTGACGACATGCAATTAACTAACAATTGTTACGTGATGCTTTCTATAAGTACTTAACTATCCAACATGAAACAAACGCAATAATTATAAGGACATAATAACTTTAAGACCGGGATTTTGATAATTTTCTTTTCGTAAATTCTTCATAAGATATCTGAACAAATAATGGAAAAATTATCAACGTAATAACAAATACAGAAATTACAAATCAAAAACTAGACATGCCGGATTATTTCACCTATTCAATTTCCTAAAAAACAAATATCCAAACTGAACAAAGTGGGCGGAAAAGCCAAATGCGCCGCAGAGATTAACAAACTATTACCAAAAATATTAATCAAAATGGTTCATAAAATCAAAAAAATAGAAACAAACAAACCTTGGAAAACCCTTTAAAATAACCAACTAAAATAATTCATAATAATATCATACCAAAAAAATTTTTGGTGTACAAGCTTTTATAATTTGTAATATATTTGCGGTTCTGTATCTATTTCACCCACTTCCCACATTTTTTGACTGAATTATCAAAGCCTACTAGGCGAAAACCCACTTTCTATTTGCATTTAGATGTAGCAAATTTCAAAGCCTACTACTGAGGAAAACATGAGAACGACACTTTAATTACTTTTTTGCGGCCAAACTAAAGGCGGTGGATGAGCAGTGACAGTGAAAAAGTGTATTGTCACCTAGAATACATCCATCCTGAAAGTTTCATGTCGCTAGGTGAAATTTCGATCGCAAGATTTGTAGATAATCGTAAGTGGTTTTTTTGCAAAATAAATTAAAAAAAATATTTTTTTCAAAAATTTTCAAGGAAAAGTGTATTGTCATCTAGAATACATCACTCCTGAAAATTTCAGGTCACCAGCACAACGGGAAGTGGGTGAAATTTCGATCGCAAGATTTGATCCATACAGACAAACAAACAAATGAAACGTAATAAAAGCTTGTAAAAAGAATACATATTTTTTTATCCATTGATTATTGTTATTTTCCATAGAATCTTAAAAAATCCATAGATTATCGGTTTATCCATTGTTTTAAAAAATCCATATATTTATAAAAATATCAATGCACTTATAAAAAATCTAAGGACTGAAAAAACTTCACATTAGTAAAACATAAATTATTTTAAAATACCACAGTTAACAATTTATTTTAATTAAAAGATCACGCTTCTTTGATATCTTTTTCAGGACTCTTTTGCTCTAAACTAAGAAGATTAACAAGTGCAAAGATTTCTTATTTTTAACACTAGAACACCAGGGACCTTTTGACTACTAAACCGTCGGACAAGAGTCAATTTAACCCCTATAGGCAAATACTGTGTTTACTTTTATTTATTGGAAATGGAGATGAGTATTTTATGTTCTTCAATCATTTATTACTGTACATAGACAATTAAAATCATTTGTCAACTAGAAGCTATTAATAAATTCAATTATAATTACAAACAATTGTGACATAGATTTTTTTGCCACATTTGCCACAATAATTTGTTGCATTTCTTTCAGATACTTGCTGTTCTGTTTGAACATCCAGTAATATAACAGTGTTGTCTTTTCACACCACAATGACCTATTGGTCTAGATGTATCATTAATGTTGATTGCCAAAGGTTTCTTTAATACTGGTAAGGGATTTGGTATTTCATCTGCCAATTACAAGATGAAATTTCATCTTGTTGGTTTGATAGCAGTTACTTCTTTGTGAAAAATCGAAGCACTTATGGCAGCAAGATCCAAAGTATTACAAAAAAACATGAACTTGCCATCTGTGACATCCAAACTTTGTAGTCATTCTTGTGATTTGGTCAACAGGATCCACACAAAATTCAGTGACTTTGTTGAAATAAAGTGTTTCTAGCAAACTTTTTCGGGCTCAGATATCCGAACTATGAACAATTGTCGAAGAATTCGATTATTCTATTATGGGAACATATATATATATATATATATATATATATATATATATATATAGTTGTTGCAAAAGCGAATATTTAAATAACAAAATATATTTGAATTACAATTTACAATTATGATTTTTAAAACAACACACATTAAAATACAGTTATATTTACATAATTATTCACACTCGTCCTGTTTAAAAACTTAATTTCTGTATCTTTTAGGCTTCTGTCGGTCTCGAATTGGATTGCGTCTCACTCTTGTTTCATTGGTCTTCAATCGCTCTTCCTCTGGTATCTGTTCCTCTTCCTGTACATCTTGATGGCCATTTTTTATGCTTTTTGACACTATTGTTGTATCCTCTTCTGATTTTCTCGTGTCATTCTGTTGTGTTCTCAATCTTTTGATATAATCCTTTTTAATATATAATCCTTTTTAATATATACACATGCTTCTCCAGTTTACCAATCCCCGCATATGACCCTTCGTATCTCGGCATATCGATTCCTTTGATTGGCGGTAGTATCCTAGTCACCCTTAGATCACCAATTGCCAGACTGAAAAAAGTGGAACCTGTTGTAGCTGGCTTTTTAACTTCTTGTTTGGTCTTGATCTGTTTGCTCACCACTTGTCGCACTTGTTGAAGCTCTGTGATATATTTGCAATAGTTTCCATCATTTGCTGGATTCATTTTCTTTTCCGAGTAGAACGACCTCATTTTCCGAACCAAAAATCCTCTCGAAGGGTGAGAATCTAGTGCTTCTACAAATTTTATTTCTTAGTCCAAATTAAAACAAAATAGATCACCTCTTCCCATTCACAGCCGGATGACTTCGCTGTTGCGTAAAGCATGTCTTTTGCTGTACCAAATAGTCTTTCAATTACCATGTCACCTTGGTTTAATTTAATTTAATTTAATCGCACCGCTTAGGTGGAGTTAAATCAAATGCAAGGCATCGACACTTGCGTGAAGATGTCTCGATAACCGACTAGTGGCTTGCGCCTCTGCCTTCACTTCGTCACGGCGAAGAGTTACACTCTCTTACCGAGTGGAACTAGGGGTTTTTGACCGTGCGTTGTTAAGCAATGCCGTCTCTAATTATTTTATCGTTTGATATGTAAAGGAGGTGTTGGTTAAAGTGCTTGGCGCACATTTGGATGTTACGTTTTACAACTCTTGTGGCGTATGTTTTGACTTCATCGTCATTCCATCCAATGGCGTGAAGTAGGGAGTCGTTATCTTTATACCATCTTCCTAGGCTTCCGATGACAAAGGGGAAAATCTTAACTTCGTCTTTGTGGAGGCGTTCTAGGAGGTCTATTTGAACGTCAAGGTAGTGGTCACGTGCTCTTGAGTAGGAATCGTTGAATGTTCTATCTGCGTCCCAAGGGCTTTTTACTTTGATTATACATGCGTTGGATCCGAGGTCGACGTAGATGTCCATGACCTTCCATGTGTTGTTCGGTATGGTGTGTGATTTTTCGGTGAAGACAGGGCCGCCGCCAAATTTTGTGCATAGGAACTTAGCAAGTTCGTCTTTGATTTTGTTATGTTTGAACCTGGCGAATTCCAAGGAGTAGTTACAATGGTTGATGATGTAGCAGGGTGTTTCAAGTAGCATTCCACATTTTCTGCAAAGATTGGTGATTTAATTGTAGAAATGGTGGGTGCGGTAATTATAGGAGAGGAGGCCAAGTCGGGCTTTGTGGATTAAGTACCAATCCACAAAGGTGATCCAGCCACTAATAATTGTCTTGTTTAAATTTTCGTTGCTTGTGCGTATGTCGAATGTGTCTTTAAGTCTCTTATCTTGTAGTAATAGGAGTTGATGGGCTTGGTTTATATAGTTGAACAAGATAAAGGAAATTACAGATTCGTTGGAGGCAATGATGAAAGCTGTTTTGTTGCGGAAAAGGATAAATAAGTTTACTCTGTTACTGTCGGCGATCCAGTCGAGTTCTACGTCAATGTTTAATTCCTTTTTTCAACATACATCTGGCTAGGGTGAATTTGGACCATTAGCATGCCACTTTGTTGTATGGTTTGGGATCATTGCTGTTTAAATTGAGGAAGATATTTGGAATGTCGTTCGGTTGGTCGTGATGTGAGTAGAAGTTGCGGAGATTGGCAAGGGCAGCTTCTATTAGTTTTGAGTCTTTAGAGTTGGCGAGATGATAAATGTTCATGATTGACTGGACTGAATACTCGTCTTCTATTCTTCTGGGTCCATCTCCTCCTTCGGCTGTTGTGGTGTAGAAGAAGTGTTTACTGGTGTTAAGAGGACGTTTCATGAATTTTTGTACCTGCGCTCTAATTTTGATGTCTAAAGCAGGGGCCTGGTCTTTATTGTTGGTGAAGTTATTCATTGAGATTTTGTTAGACCGGAGGTGGAAAAGTAATTTGGTGGGTACGAAAAGTTTATATACAGTTAATTTCTGACTGGAATATAAGTCAGATTTTTCGACTTTCTTCAGACAGTCGATTATTTCGTCGAATTTGGATCATGGGTTCATGTATTGGTTGTGGTTGACTGGTGATCCAAGGAATTTGATGAGGTTTTTATTGTTGACGAAAAGGATCGGGGTACCGTTAATGGTGAAATTAGTGTGGTGATTTTCTTTGATTGCTGGTACAGCTAGAACTCCACATTTACTAGGTTGGAAGTGGAGATCGAGTTTTTCGGCTAGGAAAGACGTTGCGTTTATCATGCTCTGAAGATCTTGATGATTGGTGGCAATTAGGACGATTTTGTCTGCGTAGGCAATAACTTTGTATGTGATTTGGCCAATATTATAACCTCTGTTTGGGAAATTGGATTCTATGTTCTTAATCAGAGCGTTTATGTAAATGTAAAAGAGAAGTGATGATAACGGGTATCCTTGTTTAACATCTTTGTTGATCTTCATGGTGCCAATGTTTCTGCCTTCGATTTGTACATCGGTGGTGTTATCTTTGCAAAGTCTTCTTATGAGGTCTAGGAGTTTTGGTTTGATACCTAAATGACGTAAGATTCTGAAAAGTAGGTTGTGTTGGACGCTTCCGTAGGTATCTTTGAAATCTCCGAAGACGAAAAAGGCCTGTTCGGGGAATCTGCGTTTGTCGAGGTTCCAGAGTCTGACGTCGTCTCTGATAATGTTGATGACGGCGTTGTGGTCGTGGCAACCTTCAAAGGATTCGAAGGCATTTTGATTTGGTGAAATGATTTCTTTTTCAAGGATCCAATTTATGTAATAAAAGACAATGAAATAGGCGTCAATCTTAGGTATGGTGTTGGATTTGGTAATTGGTCTCCACGCGTTTGGTATTAGTAGCTCTTGATTGGTTTTTCCATTCTTTGGGATCCTGGTGGCAGATGACTTCTTCCACGGTTTGGGGACTCTTCCTTTGGTGATAGCTTCTGTGAGAAGGGCAATTATGTCATCGGTGATGTCGACCTTTTTGATGTCTGATGGTTGAAATTTGTTAGGGCCTGATGATTGTTCCTTCCTTTTTGAAATTATTCCTGTGATGTGTTATCTATCTGGAAATGGTATGCTGAAAGAGTCATCTGGAAAGGATGGATAAAGATGTACAATTGGGTCGTTGGGTAAACTTCTAATTCCGGTTTCTTGGCTGAGAGCACATCAGTTATTTGACGCTTTCTCTTGCTGGGGGTGCGATGGGTGGATTCATTACACTTTCGGGACGAAGATGAAAGACTTGGTAGTTCTGGAGGATGAAGGTCCTATCAATGGTGGATGAGTTTGTTATTCCCGGAAGCAAAGCCTCTCCTAATATGGTGAGCTACGATATTTTCTAATTTTGAGAAGTGCACATAGTTCCTGTACGATCTCGCTCTCAAAAGCAGTACCTTTAGCTGAGTGTATCCTGTCCGGGATTCCAAATTGCACGATCCACTTGTCTAACATGGATTTGCATATCGTTTTAGAATTCATATTTTTCAGGGGTATCAGCATGAGGTATTTTGAATTTTTTTCAGTAATTCCCAAGATGTATCTACATCTATTTTTACTTTCTGGAAGAGGTCCTGTTAGATCAATAGATATTGTTCCAAAGGGGTACCTTGCATTTAGGGATCCATGAGCCTTATTTCTGTCTGGTCGTTGATTTTTTAGGCTCTGACACTCTTTACATTTTCCTATTCTTATTCTCACATCAAAAAACATACCTTGCCAGTAGAAATTTTCCTTTAAAAGAGCTGTTGTTTTCCTAACTTCTATGTGCCCATGCAACATATCGGCATGGCCGATAATTTCATCCCTTCTATTTTTTGGAAAAATCAGTTTATTGAATAATATATAGCAGAATAATATATAGGCGAATAATATATAGCAAGTCTTCTCTAAGTCGCAGGTCCTTCCGATTTCTTCATAGCACCTGGGCTTTTCTTTCTGCATTCTGAAGTTCTCCAGGATATTGATCTTCAACGTTTTTGTTTTTCATAAGTTTAATTATCAATGCGTCTGATTATCATCCGTCTGATAGACCTCTGCTTCTTCCATTACTATCAGCCGACAGTAGACAACAGTTTTTTTATCATTTTGATTTTCATTATTGTATTTAACATTTCGTTTTTGCCTTCGGATTTTCGTGGTTTATTGCACGTTGCTAGCATTGTTCTGGAGCTTTGGATAGATCGTCTGCATTCTTATGTTCTTCTCTTTTCTGATATTGAATATCCATATCAAAGACACTCAATTCATTGAACCATGAACTAAATTGGCATGTACTCGTAGTTTTCCTATTCATCATCCAGTATAGAGCCTTATAGTCTGTTCTTATACTAAATCTTCTTCCAAATAAATAATGACTAAACATTTTTGTGTATTGATAGACACTTAGCAACTCTTTTTGTGCCACAAAATAATGTTGTTCTGCTGTAGACAACTTATGCGAAGCGTAGGCTATTATTTTTTCATCACCATTTTGCAATTGAGAAAGGACGCATCTAAATGTGTTATCACATGCATCCGTATCCAATATGAATTGGTTGCCGCTATTTGGAACTGCCGAAATTTGAGCGGACATTAAACATTGTTTCAAATGAAGAAATGCGTCGCCCAAACAGACTGACCATTGCAACGGCTGTAATTTTCTAGTCCTAGCGATGTTCCAACTGTCTTTCTGTTTGTGTGAGAGTGGGCGCAGCGCGGTCGCGGGGTTGAGTGCTTGGTGTTTCCGGGACGATTGGGACGGAAAAACCAATCTTACGGCATTTGTCTGCTGCTCATCAATCTCAACTCTACTGTACTCTGATGGAGTGTATCTCGGCCTCAGAATCAGTGGTAGAGCCAACTTAAATCTATCCACGTCTTTTATCTCACTTCGTGCAATATTCAACTGTAATTCCATCGCCAATTTGATCTTTATTTTCGTTTGATTAATTTCTATCCTTGCAGCCTCATGACCCTTTTCTTTCGCAGCTTCGTACATACTCTTTGCTTTTTCTACTTCTTTACATATTCCGATTATTGTCTTATTATCGATTGTTGCCTCTAGGTAATACACAATACAATTATTGTCTAACGGAAATGAAAACAGTGCCTCTGTATCTTCATCCTCTTTATTTTTATAGAAAACATACGATGTACGCGATATCAATAATTTTTTTATGACAATCCACCGATTTCGATTTCAATATTATTTTTGAATCCAAATTTGCAAGTTAGTAATCCAAACATTTTTCAAAGACACAACAGCGGCGAATATCATTTTATTTTTCAACAATTTAAATTTTCCCAACAATTTTATAACACATTATTCAATTTAAATCAAATTTCCAAAATAAATCACCTACGCAAACAAAAATCATAATTTTCAAAATTCCCCAAAAATTTTACATCATATTTAGACAATTTGAACAATCGATCCCCAATTATTTTGTTTAACAAGAACATAAAATCGATTGATTTTTTACATACTTTAACATTAAAATTACATTGCGTATTCAAATCTTTTGTTTATTTTGTTAGGATAATTAAATTAATATCAATACATATTTATATTTAAATTCATATCTCTATTTATAAATATATAAAGGATCCATTATACGATTATATAGACTCCTGAAATTGTTTAAATCAATCAACGTAATTATAAATTACGCGCATAATTTAATTTTGATTGGAAATAAATATTTCTTCTAGCTTCGATTTTTTATTGAATAATTCTTACATTTTTAATTATTTTTTATTATTCTTTTTTTACATTTATTTTTGATTTATTTAAATTTTCTTTATTTTTATACACAATTTAAACTCTAATTATTAAAAAAGCACAAATTCGATAAATTAATCAAAAACAAAATTTTGCTTAAAAAAAACCAGAAA
The DNA here is from genome assembly GCA_001938485.1 of Girardia tigrina. Classification (NCBI taxonomy): domain Eukaryota; kingdom Metazoa; phylum Platyhelminthes; order Tricladida; family Dugesiidae; genus Girardia; species Girardia tigrina. Next base: position 6,032 of record MQRK01212938.1, on the reverse strand, counting down.
TTTTGCAATTTCATATTGTGATGTTCTAATCATCGACAATGTTGTTTCATCGACAACATCACAATATGAAATTGCAAAATTTCTGGATGTCATGTTGAAACCTTTAATTCCAAAAGGTTTTGGGTGTCTGGATAGTTTTGAATTTGTGGATTTTATTTCAAATTCGATATTAATAATAATGATGAAATTATGGCATCTTTTGATGTTCTCAGTTTATTTACAAACGTTCCATTGAAAGAGACTATTGATTTGTGCTGCAATCTTTGGAGTAATACTACTAATCACAGTATACTTGATGAAGTTGCATTTCGTGAATTGTTAAGTTTTGCCACGTCAGATGTGCATTTTTTGTTCAATAATGACTGGTACAAACAAGTTGATGGAGTA
>MQRK01212929.1:20480-33639 GCA_001938485.1 Girardia tigrina | reverse complement strand
TATATATATATATATATATATATAATACATTTTTTAATTAATTACAAATATAAATTGTGAGAAGTGGTTGCAACATCAATTTCAGAATTCATTTTCACTCAAATTATATCTTTATTATAAAACAATTTTCAAACAAATTTTTCATATATTTCTTCAATTCCATAATTCATAATTAATCCGCCGATCTCTATTTCCAAATAATTTTTAAATTATTTTAAATTGCAATCAAAATAATATTTAATTCTTAAAACATATTTATGAAAATTATTTATTTTCGTATATTTAGTTTTTAATGGAAATATTTATTTTTTTAATTTGTTGTTTATTTAACCTTTTATAATGTTTTTAAAATTTTGTTTTTCAAATGAAAAATTATATTCTGTTTTTTTTAATTTTGCATTTTTATATAAAAAACATGCTGTAATTTATTTTTAGTATTTTTGAAATTTTAGAAAATACTTTATATTTAATATTCAATTTTTTTTATGTTTAAAATATTTATTTTTTTCATCATATCCTTAAATGATTTTAAAATTTTTAATAAATTTCAAATAAATTATTATTTTTGAAAATACTGTTTTATCTGTTTTCTGTTTTACTCCATTCATTTTTTTTACTAAAATAATATTTAAATAAAATAAATTTATAAAGAATATTTTGAAAATCAAGTTAAAACAATAAATTATTATTCTACTTAATTTATAAAATTTTCAATTTGATTTCAGTTCAAAATATTTTTTTAAAACCATTTATATTTTGATCAGCGAATTAAATTAATTACCTCTTCATATACCCCTTTTTAAGAATTTGTTCAGTTTTTCAAATTTCTATCCAAGATTTTTCCATTTTCGTGTCGTTGTCTGTTTTTTCTGTCATGTCTTTTCTCAATCACCACAAATTTTCCTTTACTCCGGTTTCGACCTTAACAAGTACACTATCTCGGATCTCGAACTGTCTCCTGATGGGTATCTCTTCTGTATCGGTGTTGTGATTCGTCTTTATTTCTCGAATATGCCATCTTTATCTGTAATTTTTTTTACCAAATATAACTTCCGCTGGTCTCTTTCTTATTGCCTTCTGGACTGTTGCGTTCAGTGTAAATTCAATCTCTGGTAGCAGGACTTCCAAATCAGTCTTTATCTTCTCTCTCAGTGACGCATTTAAATATTCTCTGATGGTCCGGAATTGTCTCTCTACTATTCCATTTGAGTTGTGATGGTATGGGCTCGAGTAACACATTTTTATATTCATTGATTCTGCTATGTCCTTGATTAGCTTTGATTCGAATGTCTTACTACAAACTGTATGTATTTCTTTCGGTGCTCCAAATCTCAAGATTCATTTGGTCATTATGGTGTCTTTTATAGTTATTTCATTCTGCTTGCTAATGGCTGTCAAAGATATGTACCTACTAAACTGATCTATGATTTCAACAATATACTTTTTCTTTCTCCAAGTCTCCTTTAGTGGTCCGTATATGTCTATATACACTTTCTCAAATGGTTCATTTGCTACCAGAATCACCCGTTTTTTTTCGTAGCGATGGTTAAGGTTTTACTTTTTTAACATGCTTCAGATTGTACAATTACTTCTTATATTATTTCATTCGGCTTGATCATATCATAATTTTCTGATATGTATTTCTTTATTTTCTCTGTGCCCGCGTGCGACAATAGCGTATGTATTTGTATGATCATTTCTATACTTTTTTTGACTTCGGTATCAAAATCTTTCCCATGTTTGTTCTTATTATGTCGTCTTCAATCGTATGTTTTCTGTCTTTACCTGAATTTGAATCTCTTTTAATTTCTTCTATTTCTTCTTGTTGATATTTGAATATCTGCGATGTGTCCAGCACGTTGATTCTTCAAGTCTTTATATTCATCATTTTAGCATCTTCATGAGCCATCAAGCATTGCGTACATGTATCACATGTATTCCGAGACAACATATCCGCGTTGGAATGATCTGTTCCTTTTCTGTATTTTAGGTGTATATATTCTGTATAAATAATTTAAAACAATATTGATAGATATAAGTTAATATTCGAACATCTACCCGTCCGCACAATCTCTGGAATGGACTATTCAATCGAGTCAAATATAAAATTTTTGTTCGAAACAGAAATTCTGAATACTTTACCAATTTTCGACGTGTATTGCAAATACTCGGGTTCGACGTAATCTATTGATTTCTGAACTGCTTACAAGAATAAGGTTTATATCAGTAATGATACGTATCATTTTTTTAGAATGAAACATTAAATTAACATTTCCTGATACATTACGGAAATACCACTTTAATCAGCAATGAATAATCGACATCAGCATACCAATTACAAGGGTCTAAATTTTCGATTCATTTGTGCACCATATATAAATTTACTGGTATAAATTTAAGACTCATATCAAGATGAAAATGGTATTTCCGTAATGTATCAGGAAATGGTAAATTAATGTTTCATTCTAAAAAATGATATGTATCATTACTGATATAATCCTTAGTTCTTTTAAACCGAATGTTAATTTCCTATGTGTAAATTTGTTTCATGTTGTTTCGTATGGACCATTTGAGTTTAACTGTACGGAATGCTAGTAAGAGTGACATCTCATTCAGTGATATTAAAAAACTGGGGGGGGGGCATACGTTTAATTCAAAGACTTTATTTTTCAATTTGATAAGATCGCCTAAATTCTGAGAGCTTGCTACAGATCGTTTAGATTCATTATTCTGGTTTAATCATTCAGACGTTTATTTAAAACTTGATTCAATTTACATATGTAGATCTATAGAGTCAACAGATCACAATATTCATTCGCTGATTTTGCGCGGGTCAGGAGAATATGGTTTCAACTTCATCCAAAATCTCAATTCAGAAAAATAGAAACAACAAAACGTCATAAAATATACATGAGGAAAAGATTTAGGAAAGGCGAATAAGGAGGGAGGTAAAAATCCTATAATTAAAACTATCGAGCAGAGCCTTAACTTCATTCATATGGTGAAAGCGCACATTGTCCATGATCAAAACAATATTTTTCAACCTTTTCTCAGGTATTTTGTCTTTAAGTTCCTTTAAAAACTCGATAAATATTTCCCCATTGAATGCACGCGTTGTTTCATAAAACAGTATTCCGTTTCTGTTCATTGCGCAGCAAATTGAAATATTTCGAGTTCGTATAGCAGGAACAATAGCTATCGCTGGTGTTCCCTTCAAGGAACGACCACGTGAAGATCTAGAAGACACGCTAAAACCTACTTCATCTAAGAAAATAATTTCTTCCTCTGAAAAAATCCTAAAAAAAATTTCTTCCTAAAAAAAAACCCTAATCCTAACCGTAATGAACTAAATTCAAGCACATATTCTCTCCTTATTTGGATTGTATTTTCTGCGTTTCGGCGTTCAGGAATAAGCTGAAGTCTTTTTAATGAATAATTAAAAGACTCGATCAATCTCCCAACTGTGGATTTAGATATTGAATCACCGAAATCTTCATTTATCCGTGCAGCAATTTGATTAAGTGAAAGCGTACTATCAACATCAATCCAACTTCTAAAAGCATTAATTTCATTATCACCCAACTTTTTTCTAGAAGGAGATCCTCTTTTGATTGCGTTTACACGTCCTGTTTGTTGATATAACTTAATAATTTGATTCACTATTGTTCGTTTGATGTTTAAAGTTGAAGAGATTTCAGCAATCTTTTTTGGTTTTCATAGCAAGCAATGATTCTTTCGCGATCTGCGTTAGAAACCGTGGAATTCTTTCGATATATAATCCAGTAAAAATAATATTAAATTATAGTAAAATTATAAAACAATTTAGAAATGTCAAAAATTAATGAAACGATGTCAAATTGGGGTGGGAAACCCTGTATATTTAGGAATAATTTATTTTTTCAATGTGTTCTTTGCTTTTATAAAATATTCCAATTATCTTTAAAACGTGTTGATAACCAAACAAAAAACAAACTTATAAATTCTATGGTTTTAAATATAAAGTGCAGTTTTATTTATTTATTAGTGAAATATAATACGAGACGAATTCTGAATATTTTAGGTGCCGTCTCGTATTGCTCCTCCAAACGATTACTATCTCGAGGTAGTTGGATCGATTCTACCGAACAGCGCCATAATCTTTATGAATCGAACGAAGCTCGAATATATGCCAAAGGAGTTCTCAGTGTTCATTCAGATGAGCAAACCTGTTTATCATCAGGGACAGACGGTGCAGTTTCGTGTTATTCCACTCCAACCGAATTTGATGCCCGTGTTTGGCACAATCAGCTCAATACAGGCGCTCGATCCCAATGGATTTACGATTAAGCGATGGCTAAATCCAACCACAAATGTTGGAGGTAAAATTTTCTATGCATTTTTCGATTATTTTAATTTAATTATTTTTAATTTTGTGTTTCGTTCGAATAGTAAAGTTATACCAGTGACTTTACTGGTGATTTTGATTAAAGTATGTAGCTAATTTGTAGCTAATGTTTCGGTATCCAGACGATTGCTTTCAAAAAATTGGTCCCCGTACAATTGCTTCCCAAAAATCTCTCCCTATAAAAATTGCTCCCTTAATTATTGCTACCTAAAAAACTGCTCCCCGTACAAAAATTGCTCCATGAAAAACTGGGTTGGGTTAAGTTAAGTGTTAGGGTAAGAGTTAAGGTTAAGAGATTGTATCATAAAAATGTTCTATATTTTATAAATCGATATTTGACTTTCAGTTATTTTTTGCTATTAAAATTCTCCCTCTTGCGAGCAATTCACCAGGGAGCAATTACACTGGCAGCAATTTTTATGGAGAGCATTTTTTGGGGTGCATTTGTACGGCAATCAATTTTGGGAGAGCAATTGTATGTAAATCAATATTTCCGTGCTGGATATTATTTGTTTAATTTTTGATAAAACATCATTTTTAGCGACTATATTATTGGGTATTACAATTAAATCTCGTTTCCATCTTTATTTATATTAAACTACTGATCTGACTCCAAATCGACCAAAAGGTTTCCTCCAACAATAATATATGAAGAATGAACAAATCCTTTTAATAATAATTTATTCTGCAAACAACAATTGAAGTACAAATATAAATTCAACTCTATCAGTACGCTACAATTCAAAGATCACACTTCGATCAAACAGTTACAACAACTTCTTAGTTCGAGCGATGCTAGAATAATTTATTTAAAACTTAACTTCTCCTTTACAGGATGCTAAATTTCTCTTATTATTTCTTTAGTAAAAAATGATATTACAAAAATTAACAAATCAAGTTTACCGCACATATAATTCAAATTTAGTTTAATTCTTCTTTTTGAGTGGTAAAAATGTTGAACTGTAACTTAAATAACTAAGGCTTATATACTAGTTTTTTCTAACCTTGAAAATTGAATAACTAAAACAAATCTCAAAATATTTACAAATATTTTTTAAATTTTATTAAAATAACTATTATAATAATCAAAAAATTATTAATTTTAACTAGAGTATTATTTTTAATTTTTTATAAGATTTTAAAATTTAATTTATATTTTTCGGAACCCCAACAACATTACGTCTTACTTTATGATTTGCTTACATAAACTGTCTCCAATTTCCTTATTTTTCATTATGTTTAATCAAAAAATTAGAATACAAAGAAATACAGATTTATATGCAATGTAATATGGATGTAATATAGACTTAAAAATCCTTAAAATATAACAAAAAAGCGATTAATTACAAGAAAAAAAGGTAAAAGCAATTGAAAAAAGTGTTTATTAATAGAAAATTACTTAGAAGTAAAAAATATCATCAGTAAAATTGTGTTAAAAAGATCGTAATTAACATATATAAAAATTCATTCTTGGAGGTCACTAGAATCATATCGAGGCTAATCAGTTTTATTTTATACAGTCAACACTCTAGAATTTCACAATTTTTATGTATAAAAAATTCAAAAATACAGATGTGAAATTACAAAATGTGAAATTATAGAAAGTTGATAATTGAGTATATTGCGTAACAAACATGTTTTTTTGTAAGAGTAGATATAAAACAATTATATACAATCATGCTCTCGTATTTTATTGGCTTAGTACCAGTCTAAAATTCTCTTTTTACATATAATTCCGCAAAATGTGCTATTTCACAAGTTTTCATAATTCATTCCAAGCACAAACATTAGACCAGCAATCGTTCGGAACTTTAACCATTGGATAACGTTTTTCATTATGATTTTTATTAAAATTTTATTAAAACATTTATGAAAATAATATTAAATAAAAAAATTTTAATTCTAAAATTTTGTTAAACATTATTTTTCACGTGCTTAATAAAGCTATAGATGGAAGCTTGTTTCAAGTTTTTTGGATCTTTCATTTGATATTTTGTTTTCAATCTTATCTAAAAGTTTCACTTCATCAGCTTCTCTTTTTCAATTGAAATATATTCTTCAAAAAAAATATAAATTAGCCCAGTACGTTTCCAACAATTTTTTATTGTAATTTATGTTATCTCATCCCACGCGTTTACCACAAATCTTATTGATTCAAGAAGGTTTATTTCTGTAGCATTTTATTTAAGCTTATAATTTTCATAGAACCATTTTATAAAAAAAATGTTTTATATTTTCTTTTAAATACTACTATAATACCCACATCCAGAGATTGAATTTTTGAAGTACTATTTGGGGGCAAAAGATTTTTGTTAAAATGTTTCATTTTGTGATTGTTAGGCTATTATTTTTCCTAAACTGAAAAATAAATTTATAACAATAAATAAACTCCTTTATTTTTCAGAATTCAAAATTAAATTATTACAAAACAGTTTATTAAAACAAGATTTTATCATTTTAAATAAAACATGCATCTTTTTAAATAGTAAAAACTAGTTTTACAGGAATTATGTTTCGAAGACTGAAATCATAAAACAATTGTTATCTTAACACTGTGATTTTTTTTGATTTTGTCACTTTGTCTGTGAAAAAATAGGGTGTGAAATTAAAGAGTGTTGACTGTACAAAATTACTTTATTTTTTTGTTATTTTGATTTTTATTAATATTGTTATTATTTATTTTATTTTTTTCATCATAATTTATGAAATTTGGGTTTTATTTAAATGATTTGAATAAATTATTTATTTTTGTGAAAATCAAAGTTAAATTAATTAAAGTTATACTAAATTTATTTTTAATAATGGTATAAATATTTAAAAAAAACCCAAAATATTATTTAAAATTTTATAATAAAAAGTTTTTATTGATAAAATTTTCATTTTCATCAGTATTTTTTTATTAGCTGCTTGAAACTATTTAAAAGTTCGTAAAAAATCTGATAAACCAACTTAAATGATCACGTTTGCATTGAAATCACGAACACGTAATCAACATTAATAGTATTAGGTTGTCCTAAAAGTTCCCGGACAATAATGAAAATACAATTTTTTTCAAATTTCTTTTTGGTATTATTTATTTGATATTGATATATATATATATATATATATATATCGATTTATTCAGAGCACTATATGAATAGGAAATTACAAATCTTGAAATCCGTGTGTTGCTGCGTCACTATTGGAAGAAAGTCTTGGCAACACGAGATGCTGCCAAGGTAATTTTTAAAGTTGAAGGTACACAAACGGTCGGAAAAAGTACGGCAATCGATTGGTTCAAGCGTTTCAATAAAGGCAACTTTGACTTGAATGAGAGTCCTCGTTCTGGACGACCAACAAAATTGGATAACGATAACTTGCAAGCAGAGTTGGACATGAGGCCTTCGTCAAGTACTCGCGATTTGGCATTTAAGCTTGGAGTTGGCAAGTCAACCATACATTGGCATTTGAACCAGCTCGACTTTGTGCACAAGAAACCGCGTCAAGATCAACACGAACTCACCAAAGCACAGGTCGATAAAAGAGTCCAAATTTGGCGACAACTGCTACAGAATCCACGAGATGACCGCTTTTGGAAACGAATTGTGACGTCGGACGAGAAGTGGGTCTACTTGATCAACCACAACCGAGACAAGCGATGCGTTCCACCGGGTCAAGCAACGCCGTCAGTTCCAAAACGAGATCGATTGGGCTTGAAAATCATTGTCAACAGCTGGATCGTGTCTACGAGTAGCTCAACGAGAAGTACCCTGCCTTAATCAATCGAAAACGTGCACTGCTTCAGCAAGACAATGCCAAGCGGCATACCCCCAAGAAAACCACGGGAAGGTTCCAAGAGTTGGATGGAGTCGAAATCCTGCTGCATCCTGCTTACATCCCTGATTGCGTTCCATCCGAATATGGCCTTTTCCGATCCATGAAACCCTTCTTGAAAGGCCTCCGATTCAAAGCATTCGATGAAGTTGAACAAGCATGTCAAGAGTTGTTCAATTCGAAGTAGTCGGAATGGTGCTTTGACCAGATCCGAAAGCTTGCAGACCGTTGGCAGAAAGTAGTCGAAAACGATGGACTGTACTTTGAAGATTAATTGTTATTTATTTAAAATAAATCCTTGCACAAAAATTGTATTTTTCATTCTTGACCGGGAACTTTTAGGGCAATCTAATAGAAGAACATTACATGAAAATTGTAAAATTAAATTGGTTAAATTAAATTAATATTTACTGTTTTATATTCAAGTTTTATATTTTCTTAAGTGCTGAATTAATACGTTGTTTTTAACATAATTAATAGGTATAAATTTGTCCGCTTTTAATTTTCTTCTTAATTGTATTTTTATAATACTAAAATAATCGAACGGTCATTTCTCATTCACCAGGAATCTATGAAATGCAGTTTCCTCTAGCCGATCAGGTCACTGAAGGGAACTGGTCTATTGAAGTCGAGTTAGAAAAATGGAGATCACGGAAACATTTTTTAGTCAAAGAATATTGTTAGAAAATGTCACATGAAAGGCATTGAATAATTGAGTTAAATTTAGGGTTACCGAGGTTCGATGTAAATGTCACTCTTCCAGTTCGATTATCGGATCAAGGATTTGGGATTTATGGAATCATTCAAGCTAACAAAACGAGTGGTATGTACGTTCGGGGAAATGCAACGGTGGTCCTTCAAATCAGGGATCCATCATTAGATCGGTTTACCACTCCCCCATTGATAGAGGTCACACGGAAAATCGATATGGTGGGAATTATCTGTGGAGAGTTTGTTAGTTTTCTGAACTAATATTTTCAGTTTGAAGGGAAAGCGGATTTTTTGTTTACAATGGATGAATTGAGGGCTTCAATCAGCCAAGGATCATTAGCATATAAAGACGTTTGGCTCAATGTAACAGTATTGGATTCTTTCAATTTGATTAATCGATCCGGTTGGGCTTACTCATTTATTTACTCTGATGATCCTAATATCAAATTACTCGGCGGTTTGGTCAGACCTTTCAAACCAAATATGCTTTTCACTGCTTATGTATGTTTTAAATTCACTGGATTCATTGTACTTCTATCGCCACACATTGTTTTAGATATCTGTATCCCAGCCGGACGGTACCAAAACGGTCACAACAACGAACAGGAATGTCCAATTATCTGTGTACTGTATAGACAGTGATTTGAAGAACAAATTTACTAATCTTGTGGTTCCGGACAGTGGGATCATTAAATTATCATTTGTACCAACTGATGGCACGACTTGTACGACATATCGACTGAGGGTAAATGTTTTGTTTTGTCGACTCTTGTCATCATTTATGAAATAAGTTTTGCTTGATTCTATTTCGCTTCCGACAATCCTCGAATTTGGGGGGGAGCATTTAATCTAACTGATGATTGGTAAATTATTTCAAAATGGGAATATCAATATTGACCAAAAAACACGAAAACAAGCAACAGTGTTAAAATGTAGTTGAAAGTCCATGATTAAGAATAACAGATTGCAGCCGTCTTCCCAGAGTCAACCAACTACTTGCAATAAATCACTGATATATCATTATGCCAGATGCGGAGAATGACATTTTTTATTCACTTTTGCTCTCGCACTTTAGTTTTAAGAAGGCTCCACAAATTCTCTATGAGATTACAGTCGGGACTTTGCTCTGGCCATTCCATTTGCTTGATTGACAGTTCTTGACATTTTTCTTTCACTTGACGAGATCTGTGGTAAGGTCCCATCATCTTGAAAATTGCCCCTTTTAATTCCACCCAAATTTTCTTCCATAGTTTCCATCACTTTTTTCTCAAGAATAGTATAATACCACTGAGAATTAATCTTCTGTTTAGGCTCTGGAAAGCATAAGCGCCCAACCCCTTTTGAGGAAAAACACCCCACAGCATAATAGGCTGACTGCATTTTACAGTAGAACTAAGATTTTGATGTAGATGTTCCTCACCATGGGCTCTAAACACTCTGGTATTTTGCACAAGCTGATACGGAAGTCATCAGAGAAAAAAGTCTTTTTTCAGAATTATAATGGTTTTGTCAGATATCTTTTTACCCACTTGACTCGTTTCTGCCTTTGAAAATAGGTGACCAAAGGTTTTTTAAAGTACACACAGCTTTTAAGTTTCAAGCGCTTGAAACATCTTTTGGTCGTTCTTGAACAAACAGGGTCACCTTCTGCTTTGATATGCTCAGCCACCAGTTCATTTGGTGTTACGTATAGATTTCTTTGAATGGTTAGTTTTAACTGCCTGGCACTCCTTCCATTAATCTTCATTACACCCTTACATTTTTTTTATGACACAGATACACTGTAACTGTATCTCACATGTAACCAAGCATATGAAAACAGAAGTTAAAAGTATGTACATGTATTAAGATTATAAATTTAAAGTATTACCTTCAAAGCATTTGTTACAGCGACATATGTGACCTGCAGCACATTTTCTCTTTTATAGATTAGTTTTTTTCTGCTAATGACATATTATACTGCGAATAGTGTATTATACTGGGATTAGTATGTATTGTTCAAATGTACCTATTAAATAGTTTTCAGTGTTTTGGAAGCATCAATACTTTACAGTAAAAATCTTTAGAAAATATATCATTTTTTCTTTAATTATTTATCAACTTGAAAACACTTTGATTTGGAGATATCGGCTATGGTCTAGAATGACCATGAAGGATATTAAATGATATTTAGCTAATATCATGGCTATATGATTCAAAATCAACCTTGACTTGAAACTCTCGATTTCCTAAACTTTAATTCAAATTTTAAGCCTTTAATCTTGAATGACTTTGGATAACAGGGCAGTCAATATCATGATTAACGAAACCTTTCTAGATTATATAGTTTATGGGCTTTTGAAAGTGTGTGGTATCCATAAAGAATATAATATCACCTTTTTTTATATAAAAATGCGCTAATACTAAAAAAACTGAAAAAAACTAGTGAAATTACTAGTCTGTATGTATTACGCATCTTAAGAGAGTTATTGGACTTTCGTTTTGTCTCTTCCTTGATCTACCATTATTTGTTATGACATATTATTGGATAAATTGAATAATAAATTGTGAAATGTAATCAAAAGTAATGAGCCCAGAAATAATTTTACAAATAAACAGGCTGAGTATGTGGAAGATGGGAATCGTGTTATCAGCTTCAGTGAGCAGAGACTGTTTCAATATTACTCACAGTCCAGAGCTTATATGCAAATTACGATGGCCACTGAATATCCTACAGTAAACGATACAATACCTTATATATTGTTTATTTTTACATAAATTACAGGTAAATGAATATGCTGTCTTTCACATTGAAATGACTTATCCGACAAATAAGATTTTCATTCAAGTTGTTGCTGGAGGCAATATTGTTTATGTGGACACGATAGTCCTGGTAAATGCTGTTAAAGCCAGGACGTTCTCACTAGCCATCAGCCGGGACATGGCCCCAGTTGCTCGATTGGTTGCTTATTATATCAAAACAGACGGTGAAGTCGTATCAGATTCATTAACGTTTTTTGCCAATATTACAAATTTAAATAATGTTAGTAGTTTATTTGTTATATTGATTTTGATGGAGTTTTATGAAAATTTTTTACTGCGAATATTATATTATACTGCGAATAGTGTATTATACTGCGATTGGTCTATGAAATGGTTAATGTCATAGAGACATTAGTATTTTACAAAAAAACCAGTTTAATAATATACATAAAAGTTTCTTTAAATGTTCAACCTGAAAGAAAACTTTGACAAAAAAACACAAGATTTGATTTATTAACTTTTTTATTTTTCCTTTTCTTTTCACAAATACATTTGTTAATAACTAGACATCGAAAACTCTGACAACAAATGGCTTATGAAAGCTGACGTAGCACTCGTAGATGAAGACTTCTGCCCGATATTTCATCAATCTCCCGAAAACTGAAAAAAACTGTTCGGATGGCTGTTGACGAGACCTATCCAAAATATATAGTTTATGGGGTCTTGGACGCACCCGGTACCACTAATTTGCTGGGATAAACACATACATACGTATACGGACAGGATGAATACAATACCGCATTTTTTCATATGAGTAAATGCGCTAAAAATACTAATCAGTACTCACAACAGTGAGTGACGTACAATACATTTACTCTTTAATAAATTACCTTTTTACTACAAATAACATATTATACTGCGATTAGTCTGTGATGCTGAGATTTCCATATTAAAAAGTGTTCAGTGTGAGGTAAATATCAATATTTTACAGTGAACATTTTTAGAAAATATATAATTTTTTCTTCGATTATTTAGGAACCTGAACAATACTTTGAAAAAATACTTTGATTTTGAAATATCGACTATGATCTAGAATGACGGATATTAAATGATTTTTACCTTATATAATGACTATGATTCAAAATCAACTTTGACATGAAACTATCGCTCGGTTAAAATTTAATTCAAAATTTAAACCTTTAGTTTTGGATTACCTTGATTGATCTTAGACGTACACCATTAACTAAGATCCATCACTGCATGTAAGTTTCCGAAATGGATCAAAAGTAAAAAAAGTAAAATTGCGAAAATTAGGCATTTGACCTTGAACGGTCTTGAATGACGTCTGGGTAATCTATCGGTGTATATCAAGATTAACGAGACCCATCCAAAAATATACAGGGTGGGCCAAAAGTAGGGTTACAGTTAACACTTAAACATTTTATCTTTATTAGAAATTTAGACATTTATTTACATACATTATATTTACATAATAAACATTTTACATTG
>MQRK01212927.1:0-11941 GCA_001938485.1 Girardia tigrina | reverse complement strand
ATGGTAACCGCGACCGTTGCTATGGTAATCGGGACGGTTGCCATGGTAACCACGATAACCCATACCGTTGCCATGGTTACGGCTAGGGGGGGGGTGTAGGCAGAATGCCCATTTTCTCCATGCTAAATATACTTCAAAAATCATAAAAAATCATCAAAATCAACCTTCAAATATACCTTATCAACCATATATAAACCATTAAATTTACCTATCAACTGTCAAATTTACTTCAAAAACCATCAAAAAGTACCAATGTATCACTAATATTATGACTGCCCGGTGACTTCTGACTCACCCTGTATATTATGATATATTCTTTTTCTTTTGAATATGACAAATTATTTATTATTATTTACGTTGGGCTATTATTTAATAATAATTTAATAATTCAAATGGCACATAGTAATATTGGATATTTGAATTTCAAATATTTAAAAAATTCATTAATAAATTATTTACCTGATGTATAAAGTAATTTTATTTTTAACGATGGCTTGTGTACAGATTATGAACTTGATTTGAGTGATTGCTATTCTATACTGAACGAAAACGATTTTTTATTGGCAAGACATTATTAAATACTACTGATATTTCACTGAACTTGTGTAATAAAAAGAAAAACTCGGACAACCGACTATTTTTCATTACCGAGCGAGAACGATTTATAATTCATAACGAGACATAACTATCAACGACAGACAATTACCTGAATTTATATAAAATAAAACGGACAACAATAAAATCACCGTGATTATGTTACGAAACATTAATATCTATATCAAGTCACTGTGTAATCGCCTACTGACGATTTTGCTGGAAAAAGACTAAAGTAAATTATTTGTATTTATTACAATCACTTATATTCATATTTCGTATTTCGTGATCCACATTTATATCTTCGTTTTACTCTTTCTGTTGTTTATATTGTTGTACTATTATATAACATATTAAATATTATTTTTCATTTAGCGGCTATATTTTAGTTGAATTAGTTAATTATATATTTTAAAGGGTGGATTAGTGGAATATCGGTTAGATTTTCACCAATATGGTTTTCACACATTTAGTCTTTTGGACAATTCTCAGCTACTTGATATCTCGTTAAATTGATAAATTTTGTAAAATTTTTGAACAAATTTTCATTTTAAATGCTTTTCAGATTTTATTTTAAAAATTCTACCTTTATAATTTTCTTATTAATTTATCTAAAAATTCATTTAATTTTTTTAAACGATTTTATTTAAAGAAAAACATTTATTTAATAAATTTAAAAATAAGTTAAAAAATTTTTAATATTCAAATTTTCAATTATTTAATATTTTAAAAGTTTTTTTAGTATATTATGTTGTAATTTAAAATAAAAACTTTGCTCGAATAATTATTGATCAAGAACATCAAAAATACCTAATTTCCATCTGTGTGGGCGAAGCACATTTCCAAATACTAAACTCAACATCGCTTGATTTATTGATTTAAAGAATTATTCTAATTATTATTCGTAATTATTGATTATCGGCGAATGAATATTTCTCGATTCAACAAAACCGAACTGATTATGGAACAAATGAAAATCGGATTGATCGCCGATGTTCGGTATTGCGATTACGACGCCGATTGCAACTACGAAAAACGCAATGATCGATTTTTCACGTTTCATCTGATCGGGAATCGCGAGTTGCGCAATTTGTCGCGAGAGGAATTCGTTGATTCGTTTCTCAGGAAATCGTTGAGGAAATGTCGATCGAAGACGGCGATGAGCGATCCATCGAGTTGGAATTTTTATCGAGGGGATTTGTCGGAGAAAGTGTCGGTGATTGTGATTGATTCGTATGAGATCAGTGTACTCAATCAATGCAAGATCGAACAGTTAAATAAAGATAAATTAATAATTGGTGGAGATCAGTCTACAGTTTTAACAGTCGACGATGCAATTAAAATGAATTCATGTCATAAAATTGAAAGTGATTTGATGATTGTCAATTTACACGAATATACTAGGATAGCCGAGTTAATTCGAGTCGAAACAGTTATTCTATTATTTAATCCTTTTGTTATAAGTTCCGAATAAAGTCCATAGTATAGACTAAACTATTTCGGACAAAATATGAAAATACAAACAATCTCAAAAACAAGTGAATTTCATTTTAAAAAATAAACTTGAAAAAAGATGGCAATTTTTATTGAAAACAAATAAACACCATTTAAAAATATATAGACTTACGTAAGTGATTGCATAATCATTCATTGCTTATATAAAAGCAATAAAAAGAACATAATCAGCGATCTGATGATGACGGTTAAACCGTCGAAATATATTATCATAAAATATATTTTTAAATGGCGTTTATTTGTTTTCAATGTTCATTTCGTCATCCAATTCTTTTCACCAAGATCAGTAGGAGAAAGAAGCAATTAATTTCGGAATGTCTTCCAGTGGCTATTTGGGTATGATGCGGTGTATGGAGATTTCATTAACCGCATCATTCACAGAGATCCTACTGTATCGAGGGAAAGATTCATAAACTCCTTAATTTGATCAGGAAGACTCAATAGGACAAGAACAACTGTACCGAAGCTGATCAACGGAGAGACAAACGTTACCAATGTCCGGTAGAAAAATGCTACAATGAGTTTGCCGAAAAGGAACTGAACAGACACATGAAAAGGGACCACGCAATGTCTGCTTCCACTAATCTTCATCATCTCAAAGAGAAACAACAACAACAATTGACATTGCCATGTACACTATATATAAAATCGTACAAAATGAAGGGGTGTCTGACAAGGCACCTCTATCAGGATCATAAATTAGAGGACTCAGAAGAAATTGGAGATCCGACAATGACACCAACGCAAACGAGAACAACAAATACCACAGAAGAAAGAGTCGTAGAAAAACTCAAAATTCCAAGCAACCAGATTCAATCCGTGTCGGACTATCTCGACAGCGTTGGAAGAAGCGATATGTACTGAAGAAACACATCTGAATTTTAGGATTGCAGATCTAACTGCAAGAGGGGAATTCAGATGCCCCTTTCGCAGCTGCACGAAGTCCACGATTACATCCAAAGGTATGCAGAACCATGTCTATACAACCCATGGGTGGTCGTTTCTCACAAGGAAGCCGAAAAGATTTCGGAGACCGAATCTATCCGACCCCGTAGGATGCCTATCGGGGGTCTGCAAGCGATTCCTTAGTTTGGGTGGACCCTCTAAAGAACCTATAGACTCAATACCATTCGAAAGAGATGAAAGACCCATCAAGATAGTGGTGCAAAGTTTATAAATTTACTTAAAATCAGGCATCTTCCAGTCAGAATATTCCTTGCGATAACATATAACCATAATCGTATTATCAACACCAAAAAAAGCAATATCAAAACGAACGAAATCTTGATTGAAATCGATGATGTCGAATAGATCAATGAAGAACATTTAGATTTTCAAGTAATTTGAGACGATCTATTAAGTCTCGATGGAAACATTCATTTGATTAATATTGAAACACACTTGACGAATACATGGAATTTTGAAGAAAAATAATGCATTACTAAAAATGTGAATCATAGTATTTTTTTTCATAAAGTTAACGATTTTTTGAAATCAGTGGGAGGTTGAGATTTTGTGACACGTAGCAGGAGGGGTTAAAAAGTAATTTTTTCGTATGAAATAATTTATGAACGAACCCTAACCGGTAAATGAGCAATGCAAATTGTCACAGAAATACTTAAAGAGCTCTTTATCGAGCCACCTAGTCTCGCTCAGTCTCAACCAGGTAAGATACAAGTCATAATTAAGTGATATTATCAAACACAATCGATATTTTAATTACGATTTCCGAATATTTTGTTTAAATTATCATTTATTATGTTAATTTGTGTAATTAATGAGTACTTGGAGCGACCGGAGCTCAAATATTCGAACGTGGATAATCTGTGTGTGTGACGTTAGCCACCTGGTTGGACGAGTGAGACACACACGCAACACACTTGTGCCCATTGACACACACAAACAATCACGCGCACACCCACTCGCCGTCCGCACAAATTACACAGTAACATAAACACCAATCACAAATAAGAACCTCTGTTAAAAAACTGATAATAGTAATATTAAATATCAAAAAATAAAACAGCAGAGACAATTCGATAGAGATAGTAATAATTATGACAGTATAGTAATGATAGCGATAATAATTATTATCCTTATGATTATAAATAATACAAGTTCGAGGAGAAGTGGTAATAGTAATACTGCGAGACAGTTGTCGAACGAAGTGTGTCTGTGTGTGTTATGGGGAGGGAGGGGTCATGCGCGGGAATCGGGAGGCAGCTGTCCTGTACAAGTATGGCGCCAGAGGATCAGGAGGACCAGGCGGAGATATAAGGGACACAGTGATGTCGATGGCGGCACGAGTCGCGACTGGTGATAGATACACAGATATACCGACGAGCTATGTACAGAAGAGACACGCGAGGGCGCACACACCCACACAAGACACACACACGCACGCACACAGTCGAGGAGAGCACCAAATTGTGTTGTGAGCTGATTGGATGAGTTGGCTGCCGCGATCGATCACAATTGCAGGACTGACGGCATTGTCGTGGTACACTGGGGTGGCGATACATGTATGACAATAGATCTGAAGGTGAACTTGTGTGCGTGTGTGTGTGCTTGCGTGATTGTGTGCGCACACGCGCGTGTCGACTATGATGAACAATATTGCACAAACACAACAAGGGAAGACTGGCTGACGCACGATCACCGATATATACACTGAGCTGACACACACACACTCTCACTCGTGCACGAGCACCACTGACGAATTGCACGACGATTCGCCGCCGCTGAGAGACGATTTGAGGAAGCGGTTCAAATTGTAGAGATTGTCGATGTTCTGTTGGCGCTTTTCGAGACTCGCGAGGAACTGTATCGCCGCCATTTCTTTCGACCTGGAATTATGAACGGGATCAAATCGGGCCCACAAAATCATTCGGATCCAATCATTTGCATGCGTCGCATATCACAATCGAGGGAGCTGCAGCGATGAGGCCAGTCGGGTCTCCCAACACCGGTATCACTCTACTCCCTCTCTACCGCCCCAGATAAAACAAAAATATTGCATTCCAAAAATAAATAAATAATTCCCATCAAATAATTTCCATATTCTCATAAAAATAAATACATTTTACGCGCCCACCCTTTGATAACGACCCACAAGAGCTGGAAACTCAAAAAGTTCTCCCTCGGGGTAATGGAAGGCTTTCATAAATAATGTGCTCCAATTGGTTATAAGGAAGAGGACGCGAGGATGACCCTTGGTATTTTATGGAATGTCCATCGGAAATAATGAACCATGTCATTTCACATCCAAAATGAGAGTAGCAATGGATAAAATGGATTATGAGTTCATAAATTTTTTGAATTTAAAATCTGATCAAATTAATAATTACGCAATTACATTTAGTTATAGATATATTAAAATAAGATTGTCCCAATTTAATGTAGTCTATACAAATATTTATTACCAAGGAATAAAGTAAATTTTAATTTTATGGGATTATAAAACTTAATATTTAATTTTTGAAATATTTAATGGAAGTAAAATAAAATGTAATTTAAAAAACGTTTAATGGCAAATGCAATTTTATCAAAATGAAAATATAATATAAAATGGGAATTTAATTTTATCTAAAAAAAGATTAATCATAATAAAATATCAAAATGGAATAATTTAATATTTAAATTAAGAACGACCGAAAAGTAATTTTTTAATAAACAGCAAAATAAAATTGCAACAAAATTTTTATAAAATACCTTTTATAATTTTAACAAAAGACGAGTATAAAATTTAAATTCTTAATAAATGAAATAACAATATCTATGTCTATTTATAATGGTTTGTGTCAAAGAAATGCTTTGGTTCCTCAGAAATATTAGTTTGAAAAACTTTAACACCTATTACCCATTAGAAATGCACGAAGGCATTTACAAATGGCATCATTCATATAATTTAGTGATTTTTATGTCATGTTACGCTTTTTAAATTAATTGTTTTGTTAATTAATTTATGAATTAATTTGTGATTACATATTAATTAATTTATTAATATTTAATAATTTATTATTATTAATTAATTTTTTTGATGTGTCTAGTGTCATATATAAATGCTTAAAGTTCTTACAAATGCTTCTAAATTATGAATGCATGTGTGTCTTGTGATTATGTGATGAGGTATGTTCGGATTTATTCTGCCCCTTCTATATAACCTGACATTTCTCATAGCTTACGATCCATCAGAATAACCCTCAGATCCATTTCCAAAGGTTAGATTACTTTTTAAACTCATTTGTCCAGTGTGAGGAATATTTTTGAATGGTGTTTATTGTGTGTTGTTTTAGGATTGTGTTTCTCCCACCCAGATGGAAGATTGATATTTTAAATACTTTAAAATGTCGAGATGTTTAATCAATTATTAAAATTTAAATAATCACTTTAAAATTAAACTAATACAGTATGATTTATAAGCATGTTCACCCCCTCATATTTTGATTACTTATTTTCTAACTAAAAATTTGACGTCATATTAATTTTGAATATTTGTTTATATATAGTTTTTTATGCTACACATTTGAATTTATATGCTAAATATTGAAATTTTCATTAATGACTTATTGATTTAAATTGTGGATAAATTAAATGTCAAGAGTATTTAGTGAATTTGAGTGTGGAATTATTGTTGCGCTTAAAAATGAAGTACATGGAATCAAATAAAGGTCGAACTTTTTACAAGATATAATAGAAATATTTCAAAACGTGGAATGCAAAAAATATTGGTGAAGTATTTAAAAACAGGAGAAGTGAAAGATCAGCCGCGTTGAGGCAGACCTCATAAACTAAGCGTCAGATCAGAATGAGTGATTAAACGCATAAGTCGTTTAAACAATGATATTTCCACGTTAAATATTACAAGGATATTTAATTCTTCTTCCTCAATAGCCATAAGTAAGTCGACAGTCGAAAGGATTTTACAGAAATATGGAATACGAGCATTCAAAGTGTAAAGAAACCTTTCCTTACCGCTAAACAGAGACAAAGAAGAATGCAGTGGGATTCATTATATCAAAATTGGGATAAAGAAACTTGGTATTCTGTTATATTTAGCGATGAATGCATTTTCCAATGTTATTAATCATCGTGGTAGACGTTGGATCAGACGAATTAGAAATGAAAGGCTCAAACTCGGAAACATCTATGAAACCATGAGCCACGGAGCCAAAGTTCATGTCTGGGGGTGCTTTTCTCCAAACGGGGTAGTTCTTCTTAGAAAAGTAGAAGGTTCAATGAATGCTCAAATGTACCAGGAAACTATAATACATGACATTGATATTATTGGAAAGTGCTTGGTATTTCCAAAACAACAATTTATTTTTCAGCAAGATCTTGCACCACAACACCGTGCACTGTTGACATTTAATTTCTTAAAAAAGAAGGAAGTCGACCTTTTACCATGGCCAGGCAATTCACCAGACGCAAATCCAATCGAGAATGTAGGGGAACTTGTAAAAAGGAAATTACAGACGATAAGGTGAACATCGTCAGAACAGCTGTGGGTGGCTGTTCAAATAATATGATACGAACTATCAAAAGACTATGGTAAAAGTCTTGTTGAATCCACACCTACTGGATTAAAAATGATAAAGGACATGAAAGGACATTCAACTAAGTAATAAAAGTTTTGTTAAAAATTTGATCTTTTTCTCAAAAAATAAGTGGGGTGAACAGAATCATACAGTAATATTTTAATAATATTTTCTTAAAATAAATAAATTTTATTTTAAATTTAAAGTATAAATTATTTTTGTAATAATTAAATTATAATTTAAATTTGTTTGAATAATAAGACGTTAAAGAATATTATCAATCAAGATTATCAATCAAGAACGATGACGAGCTACGCAAGTTTTACTGACAATTGTTCTACTGGCAATTCAAATTGTGATATGAATAAATGTAAAGAAAACCCGATTAATGTTCTTAATAAGATATCCGATCCCGGAAATTTCAATGGGAATTTCCCGGAAATATGGGAAGGGGAATGAATTTTAAAAATTCCGTTTCCCGGGATTGGGAAAAGAACATCCTAAAAATTAATTTCCCGGAAGATTTGAAGCCCTGTTTGCAAACGAAATAAATAATAACAATTTATAAATCTTGGATAAAACTTGTTTTTTATAGATTTATTATGACTTAAAGTCTTCTAAAGTTCCAATTTTCTATTTGTTTTTAGATATTTTTTAGTTTTCCATTATAATATCCTGTAACATTTTATATTTTATTTTGAATGTGACCATTCCATTTTAATTGCTACTATTCCACTTTGAATGTGAAATGGTAGTTTCAAACATTGCTTCACTGTCGCTATGAGAGGCAATTGACAAAAACATTCATCGGGAAAGGATCAGACTGCACCTGATCCGATAGATCACCAGTTCTTATATCATGGGGCAGGCAGACGATGTTAAGGTTAGAGTTAGAGACATAATAAGGTTAAGGTTAGAAGTTATATATCAGTTAGAAAGGTATATGATGGAAAGATTGGTGATTTAGGTTTATGTCAAATAAAGATTTATGGATTCTACTTATTACTTATTAATTATTTACTATTAGGTTGTTGCAAAAGCAACGCAGGTTTTTGAACGTAAACTTTAAACAAATATAACTCAGCACAGAAAAAACTTTATTAATCGCAATAAAAACCATCAGAATCAACACATTTTTGCAAGCCAGAAGCAAGTTTATTGATGGCCCTTGTGTAGAACTGCTGAGTTCTGAATGCGATGAAAGCGCTAAAGGAATCTTTAGTGCCCTCTTGGTTTTTGAAGCATTTATCGTGGAGGAAGTTGTCCAGATGCTTGAAAAAATAGTAGTCGAGGCGAGAGGTCCGGTGAGTAGTGTGGATGAGGCAGAGTTTCGTAGTCCAATTCGTTTAGCTTTTGTAGGATCGGTTTTGCGATGTGTGGCCGGGCGTTGTCGTGGAGGAGAATTGGCCGCTTCATATTGACCAACCTCGGACACATACGTCGGAGCTCGTGATGCATTTTGTCAATTGGTTGCAGTAATTATCTGTGTTGATCGTTTCACCCGTATTCAGAAAGCTGTGCTGGATAAGACCGGCTGCAGACAACCAAATCGTCACTATAACCTTCTTTTGGTGGAGTTTCGTTTTCGGAAAGTGGTGCGGAGCCTCATTGTGATCAAAACATTGAACCGAACGTCGCCCATTGCCGTAAAGAATCCACTTCTCATCATACGTCACAATCCGATCGAGAAACGTGTCGTTCTTGTTGCACAGAAGAAGCGCGGAAGACACCTCAAAACGACGATTTTTTTACTTTCGTTCAATTCGTGTGGCACCCATTTATTGAGCTAATTAGACTTTACAATTTGCTTCAAGTTCCGAGTGCCGGTTGAGGGATCAACGGTTAAGCTCTTTTGCGAGTGCTCGAACAGTTGTGCGTGGATCGACTTCCACCAGCTCCTTCAATTCGTCGATGGGCGGATGCCATGAAGCTCCTCTTCCAGGCTGGTATTACGAGAGCGAAACTTTCGATACCATCCCTGACACTCCCTCGCCATAAAGTTCGTTGATGTTTCGAGCGGTTTGAGCTGCATTATTCCCTAGCTGAAACTCGTAGAAGTAAATGTTGTGAAAATCACGTTTTGATATGTGCAATTAAAATCGAAATTATTAACTAAAGAAACATTATAATAAATTTTAGAGAAATACATCTGAAAGAGTATAAATTAAGCTTTCGAAATGACATCATACATGCTTTAGTCATGTAACATTGCGGTAAATACAAAAAAATCAAAAACCTGCATTCCTTTTGCAACAACATATTATTTATTTACACGGATAAAGTTCTTATGCATAATAACCGTCAAATTGTGTATGTTTTCCACGGACAATTTAATTACACCAATCAGCCAGAAAGAATGCATAGGTGACTATCAATTTAGATATCGTTACTTATGTGTCCAGAACTCATAAAGGTGAAGAATCGTTGATCTAAAATTAAAGGATTGAAAGTGTATTTTGTGATTTCGGTAAACTATGAAACTTAGGTTTAACAAGAATGTCTAGGCATGTATTAATTTTGTGAAATGGCAATAATTCTAGTCATAGGAATCTATACGTGGTGCGGTCAATAAGTCTTTATACTAACCTATAAATGAATGTCAGCGATGAGAGTCACCATTTATATAGATGTAATGTGGACGTCTCTGGTTCTTCCATGACAACACTAAAATACACAAGTACCATATGACAACAGCAAATTGACAAATATAGTGCTTAAAGATGAATCTTAAGGGTCAGCATTTCGCTACTGCAGCAGAACTGAAAGAGCAAGTGAAGCATATTGTTGGACTGTCTTAAAGATTGCATTTGACAACATCATTCATATGTCGTGGGAATGTTTGTAGATCAACAAGGGTCATTTGTGTTGAGTTTCAAATCTCATTTTCTTTTCTTTTCTTGTCGATTCTAAAGACTTATTGACCGCACCAAGTAGATGGAATTAATTGCCGAGGAAAATATGATAAAACGGTAATTATAAAATGATGGGAAGCTATAAATTGTGCACTGTCTGTTTCTGCAGGACAACACAGGAGGTGCCCAGATAAACACTGAAAGCCCGGGTGCATTAGTTATAAGGCAGACTGAGATAAGAGAAAAGGACAGAAGGATTTCTGATGATGAAAATGATGATAAAATCGATGATGATGATGCAAATAATAATGATGGAGGTGACAGAGTATTGGACAGGTGCACCGACACCGTCACAGGCAGACATGCGCGCATGCTCCACAAACACCAATGACGAGAAATCATCTCACTTGCTCCACCATCAGCTCCTATTACCTCACACATAAATCCGGCTGAAAATTTGATCAATTTATTCGTTATCATTCAATAATTATAATAATAATTGTAATCACTCAATACCGAATATAATCTCAAAGCAAAACACAAAGCATCAATCAATAATCAAGAATAATGATGATAATAATAAGCGAGGATCGATAATCGGGCACGCTCACATCAGAAAATCACACATTCACACTCACACACAATGACTCAATATTTAGGACGGCACCATAAAACACTAGTAGATCATCAAATACTCACCGTCTCCACGGAGATTGGTGCTCACCAGCAGATGCTGAATGATTAACAATTATAAAATGGATGGATAATACACGAGCCATGGTCGATCTCTATACTGTCCCGGGTCAGTAAGCACATACTTCTGTCACTTACGGCTGCCATTTGGTATAAATCTCTTTAATCAATTATTTGCCAATTGCGATTTCGTGTAACCTTAATTACTGGGGGCCACTTACTTAATCTTTACTTACACTTCACTATAGTTATTCTTACTTCATTTCTTTTACTTTTCTATCATATTATCTTACTTGACATTTGCTTAATGAATGTTATTGCGTCGTACACAAGAAGGTCGAGTAGACACCGGCTAGTACCCAGTCTGAGAGAAATGGTAAAATCCTGATATTCTTCGAAGTAATTGTAATCACTCAATACCGAATATAATCTCAAAGCAAAACACAAAGCATCAATCAATAATCAAGAATAATGATGATAATAATAAGTCAGCTGTATATTCTTTCCAGGAACAAAGAATATTGTTTCACTGAAGCCACTTTTTTAAAATCTCATTCTATCGATCTACTCGTGTACTCTTATCGATCGACTATACTCTTTGATCCGCTTGAAGATATGAAGAGATGTCTCGCCGATGTGAACCTCACATCCTATACAGATATTAAGCCTGAGGCTTTTTAGGAGGGCTGAGACGCTTATGGCTTCAACGGGCACTCCCCCAATGTTGGGATCCATGCCTTAGTTCCACCG
>MQRK01212924.1:2452-20845 GCA_001938485.1 Girardia tigrina | reverse complement strand
TTAAATAAAATATTCGAATTGGTATATAAAATGATAGCAAATAGTGATTACGTCAGCGCTTGATTACGTCAGCGTTAGTGAAGCAGTGAGTGACTTGGGCTTTTATAATATATATAGTTGGGAAAATTTAACTTAACCTTAAATCCATAATTATAAAACCTAAATGATAATCATGAAAAGTAATTGTGGTCGGGCCGGACACTCGAATCCGTTTGCGTTCCGGGCAACTTAACTATGGAGGGTCGTATCAAAAGAGAATCCCGATTGGACGTCGCGTCAGCCCCTGGAAGTTACTCTGTTCCTGCGATCCTTCGGTTCGTAATGGGCTAGACCAGTGTTTCGGAGGGCATTATTAGTGCAGCGCCCCCATATTACCACGTCGTCCGCTAATTTTCGTATGGAATAATATTTTGGTCTGTCCCTTGTTGGTCAAAAATCATACATCCAAAAGTATTAGCCAAGTAGTCAGTACAACAATTGTTGTTCATTTTACATTTTACCTCCTTGTTTTTTTACAGTTAAATTGTATTTTTCACTCAACATGTAATTTTTATAATTTATATTTAATTTCAGATAAAATGTTTTTTAAAAAATTCACATGTAATTTTTACAACCTTACAATTCACACAATTTAAATACAGAATGTTTTCCGTAAAATTGTCAGAAGTACCACGGTAATCATAAAAGAAAACCTCAACATTTTTAATTATATATGTCTATTACGCGAAAAACAAATAGAAACATAAATTTTTTATTTAATTAACTAAAAACCAGTCTGAAAAAATTGTCTATCCACAGGCATTTGTAGAGTTTCTCCGATGTTTAATTCAACAACTTGGTCTGTTTATCAAATAACGTTGGAAAGAGAAGATAGGGCAAATAATTATGCAAAAGCTGCTCATAGACGTCTTCAATTACAATTTGGAATTGATCAACCTACAATATGGAAGTTCATAAATGGTTTAAAAAGGATCCAAAAAGTCAATGATTATATATATATACCTTGAATTTCATTCTAATTTGTAAATTAAATCAAAATCGAATTCAAATTGTAATTATAATTTGTTTTCACGTTTTTGTTCGATAAATGAACTTTAACGGTCAAACCAGCAGCAAGAATCTACAATAATAAGTCACAAAAAGGTTTATGCCTAAAGAGGCTAAAAGATAGTGTTTAAAGTTATCCGTGGATCTCAATCACAATGTTAGACCAAACAAGTTCACGTGGATAAGCATAATTCAAAATAACTAACGGCGTCCAATTTTAAATGTCAGTAGAGCAGTGGCGTCGCTAGAGTTGGTGTCACCCAGTGCGGTAAAGTCACGGCGCCACCCCTCCAGATTTATTCTGATTTATTCGCCATGTAATAAGTAAAAGTATCAAAATGACAAGAACAAAAAAAAACAAGTTCACAGTCACTGAAGGTCAGCCGTCAGCGGGCACAATTATTACAGAACTTTAACAACGTTAAGTAATAGATATTTATTCAATTTTTAAAATTTTCCTTTCCCTGTCTTCAGAGCTGCAAACTTGTCAATAACTTCATCAAATTCTATGTCCTTCACCATCTCACTTTCAATTGATAATAAAGCCAGATCAGAAAGCCATGACTGTCCCATGGTGGATTGTAAGTAGTTCTTTATCAGCTTTAGTTTTGAAAAGCTCCACTCACATGAAGCCACAGACACACAGATGGTGAGAAATTATTGAAAGCTTAGAGACCGTATTGTAAGAGAATCTAGGAAGCCCCATGCAACTATAAATTGCAAAACATCAAGAAATGACCAGTCCATAGCTTTGAGGAGATCAATATCAGCTACCTTCTAAACCTTGGTATTTCTTTAAAAAGCTCATCTCCAGATAACTCATCATAGAAAGAGATAAATTTTGGAACGGACACCAGTTACTCCCCTTAACTTACCGATAATAGACTCTTGGGTTGAACAGCCGCAAACACATCTGCTATTTCCTTGATAGCTTTTAATTTCATCTAGAGTTCAGAATGAAAACGATCAATACACTCTAGCATTTCCCTACTGTTTTCTTCTCACAGAGAGATTCCAATGTCTCTGAGCGTGGGCTCTGAATAAACTGTGTTTTTAGTTAATCTTAGCTTAATGTCGGGTTATTTATACAGGGTTATTTCCGCAATGTATTTTTCATTTAGTGACACCCTCTGAGACTGTGTCACCCGGTGCGGTCCGCAAACCCCGCACCCGCCTAGCGACGGTACTGCAGTAGAGTCACTTGAAACCCGAGTAGATTAGTCGCACAAATAGCTGTAGTGATCACAACAATAATTATAAATATCGAGGAATCTTATTCTTCTCTGTTTTTCAGTTGATCAAAGAAATAAATAAAAATATGTGAATGGACTGATTTCTGATTTTTGTTCTCCGAAAAGAAAGGCTATTTTAGATATGGTTAGTATACGTTGACTGATTCTGAATTCAATTGAATATACGTCAACAGAACTGGTTTTGGGTGAATAAAATAATGAAATTAATTATTTTCAGATCACTTAATTTTCACCGTAGTAAATAGTTGCATTCATATCCAGGTAATTTGATTATTGTTTTTTTATTGATTTTTTTGTTTTTTAACTTAATATCCCAAAATAATTATTTAATGCTATTTTGATTTCAGAAGTCCTGAATTGCGGTATCGAAAACTGTGGCACTATTTTGCATTGCCGTGATGCTTTATATTCCTAAATCTAAAACATAAGAAAGATAAAACCAAAAAATAAGACTGAAAAAATCGAAAGAACTGTAAGGCGAAAAATTACCGACTTCTGAGATGACAAGCAGTTGGTCAAAATAAAAAAGGAAAACAGATTAAAATCTTGAGAAGAAATTAAAAGAATTTGGATTTCAGAAATAAAGAAGAATAGTACATGTAAATGACGAATCAACAAAATTGGTTATAAATATCATGAAGTTGGGTTAAATTTTATCATTTATTGTAATCTTTTATTTTTTTGTCTAGGATAAACAAGAACCATTTTTTTAAAAAAAAGTCAAAAGATATCGAGACTGAAATGAACAAAAACATGTAAAACATGATCCTCAATACAATGGCTATTTAGTGATGAATCCAGATCTGAAATCAGACGATCAGATTGTGGTACTCACATATGTCAGAATTCCAAAGAATCATTCAATTCAGACTACCAGAATTAGTTATGATTTTTGGTTTCATGACCGCACAAGGTGTGGGAAATTTACATATCATTGATGGTATTGTAAATTCTGCCAACTATGAAGAAATTTTGAGTCAAAATCAGCTGACAATTATGCAATCAGGCCACAATTAACAGTTATATAAGGGTGGAGCCAGTTGTCCACTGCACAATCAAGCAAGTGTTGGTTTAAAAATAATAACAGAACTGTACTAAATCTACATTCAAAAAGTCCAGATTTAAACTCAATTGAAAATTCGTGGGCTATCATGAAGTCAAAATTAAAATTAAAGCAACCAAAATCTAAGGACGAGTTTATTGAAAGATTATTTAGCATATGGACCAGCATACGTAGTTAAGCTTGTTGTAATTGTATAGCTAATATGGAAAAAACTTATAAAAGCCGTTATTGAACTAAAATGAGATGTTACATCGTACTAACTGATGTTTATAAAAACATTTTTGAACCACTTTTGAACCAATACAATTTTTTTTCAGATCGAAATAATTTTTTATTATTTAAAGATTTCAAATTTTTATTGTTAAATTATTATTAAAATTGGTCGAAATTATATAGAAATTTTTATTGTATGAGTATCGTAACTATTGGTTCATATTTTATTCACATTTATTTAAAAGAGTGATTAAAAAAATCGGGTGTCTGGTGACTTTTGGGTTAGGATAGTATAAAATGACAGTATAAGTAAGCGATATATGTATATGCTATAGGATAAGTTGAATAGAGCACTACCAAAATGCTAATAAACAAAATAAATGTACTTTGAAGAATACGTAAATCTAACAGTATCCTTAACAATAGTTTTCTATTTTCCTAAGGATCTTCAAGAATAAATTACATTCAAAAAGAGCTTCCTTTCTATACGGGTATACCGGCTTCTCTTTTCAATATTAGTAATGTTACGCTGATAGAATCATGATAGAAACATAATATTATTATTACTGATATTATTAGAATTTTCATAACCTTCATTGTATCATCAGATTAATAATTTATGAAAATATATTAAATTGTCAATCATATTTAAGTAAAGTTTGATTGATATAAATGTTTAGACATTTTTTAATAATTTCTTGCAATAACAATGCGGTGTAAAGGTGTGAAGAAAGGTTGGAGTGGCCACCCTTACAATTGTTTGCAAATCATCTATAACGTTTATGAGAAGTAGTAAAAATAACTTATAATAGAAAATTGATGTTTATTATAAAAGATCTATGAATTATGATATTGTTTTTTTATGAAACTATATAAATAAATAAATAAATAAATAATAAAGTTTGTATGGATATTTTATTATTATTAGATTTTTAAAATTATATTTATTATTTAATACTAGAACCATGCAAAAAAAGTGTTGAAATAATCATACCGTAAATAATTGTATGTTTTTGTTTTAATTTTAGTGTTTTATCTTTAAAAATAAACTCAATGTTGAGAACCTTTATTGAAACAAATCGTGTGATCTGAGATAATCTGATCGTTTTAATTAAATTAAATGATGCATATTTGTTTAATGATAATTGATAGACAAATACATTTCGATAGTAAAAATATTTTAAAAAGTTTTAATTTTGAATTTTATTTAACTTATCCCTAGAAGTAAGGGTAACAGAAGGATAGATAGAGGAAAGAAGATCAAGCATTGATGATTTATTAAAGTATGTCAAGTCTTACCTCAATGCAAATGACAAGAAAAGAACAACTGTTTTTACCTGATCAAAGAGGTCATGTTCGTTAACAATCACAATAAAATATTTTATAATTTTGATTTGAAAATATTATAACGTTTTTACTTTTATTATAAATTCTCGAATCAGAGCGTTACATAACTTATAACCTCTACCGTAAAAAAGAAAAAGTACGTATTTATAAAAATAATATTTTATATTTAAGAATTTTGTTAATGTGTTCTTTATTCCATTCTTTCTATTAACTTACTTACTTATAAATATATATATCCATGGAATTTAGAAACCTGTTTTTGAAGGCTTTTTACTCAATTGATTTTCTTCAAACTTTGCACACTTACTCATTCTCAATGACAACTTTTTAAGATCCCAAAATGGGAAAAAACGGAAAATTCGGAGTTCCCGAGCAATATTAATTGCCAGATATCTACTTATAAATTATAAGTAGTTTATATTAATTCTTAATGTGTTTTTTAATTAAAATTTATTAAATTTTAAAAACTTTGTTGACAATGTAGAGTTCTGTCTGCATAATGAATGGATATAAAAATTAAATTTTTTGATTTACTAGTTTTATATATTTATAAGATCAGTAATTTTATGGAATGGTATTTTAAGATTTTATAAACATCTTTCCTTTACTTCTTTATCAAATTGATCCATTAATCTCAATAATGTCATGAAGAAACTTTAAATCGATAAGAAATTGAAACTTTTAGAAAAATATACATTTATTTTTACTGACATTCATATTATTTATAAAAGGGAAAGTATAAACCCAAGGAAACATATAAGACAACTATTAGAAGCAATATAGGTCGATTAAAACCCGAAAAAAAGAAGACATTATGCATTATTTTTAACTAAATCAATTCAAAAAAATTCTTTGAAAAGAATCATTTAAGTTTGTCTAAATTTGTTTACAATTTATTGGGTTGTCAACTAAATGGGATGACTTAACAGGCGGCGGCGTGTTTATCGTCTCGATCCATTCAGAAGTTTTCTTTGTTGTAGATTGGGATGGGATGCCTGTCAATCTATAGGTCGTAACTCGGTTGTCTTCTGAAAGCCATGCGTCGATCGCAACTGATGGCGGATAATTAATTTGTGGTGTTTCCTCCCGATTAATCATCGTTGGGACTGGTGATACCACAGGAAGATGTTCATGGGTGTTGAGCATCTCCTGCATGCTAGAGATAGACACGTCGTCGATCTATTCCGTTTCAACTTCTTTATAGATCGACAAAATGGTTTTCGCGTCCTCCTTGGCTGAGTGGTATCCCTTTTGGACGTCGATTTGTAGGACTTTGCTAGCTAGGGCGACTAAGGATATGAACGGTCTATCCTTGTCAACCCCATATTTCTGGAACACCTTGCCCGCTGACGTATCACGGATACCGAGTAGGGATTGCAGCGGAATTGCGCATGCCTTGACTTCTAGTTGAACATCAGGTCCAACCAGAATATTCCTTTGTAATTGTCGGTGTATTTCGGCGATCGCGTGAAACTTATCCCTTGTTCAATGAAGTAAAAGGTTTTTCTACTTGGCATGAACTTTAGTCTATGGTGTATTTTCCATTTTATTCAATCACATTTTGTAATCTCTCTAACAACTTAAAAATTCCAGGCTCGTAGCAAGTATGATCCTTTTCGGCCAAAAATTGAGTTAAGTAAGATTTTATAATGTTATCATCATTCAAAGTTTCACCACAAAGGAAGTAGTCCTGAGATTGAAATAAGTGGTAATCCTATGGTGCAAAATCGATTCCCAAACCATATCTATCAA
Organism: Girardia tigrina; assembly: GCA_001938485.1. Lineage (NCBI taxonomy): Eukaryota > Metazoa > Platyhelminthes > Tricladida > Dugesiidae > Girardia > Girardia tigrina. Next base: position 14,170 of record MQRK01212924.1, on the reverse strand, counting down.
TTTTTGCATTATCTAGATGAAAAATGACACCTTTATGATTGACCAAATCTGGTTGCCTTTCATGGACCGCTGCATTCAATTTGTCCAGTTGCTGATAATTAATGGTTTGGTTCCTTGGAAGTAGCTCCAGATACACCGGACTTTTCCGATCCCACTACATAAACAGAAAATCTTCTTTTGCCTTTGAAGTGGTTTGCGACTACTCCTTTGGTGTGCACCATGATTATTTACTATTAACATTGTTGAACACAATTCACTTTTTGTCTCTGTAAAGTTGGCGGTTGGCGTTGACCACTGGGGCGACAAACGTCATCGTAGTCGATCAGTTACAGGGGCGAAATGGAAGCGACACTGGAATAAGAAACGACACCGAACTGTCGGGGAGAGGCATATTCCGTATCCTCTCGAGACAACACTTTCCTATGCGTAAACAAACCGAAAAGACTGCACATTTATTGAAGAATATACCAATTTTAGATAGATCATGTAACAATACACTAGGACCAATATCCAGGCCCTCAGATAACTCTTTCCGAACATTGGAAATGAGTCGCATTCCCGACAAACGGGAGACCATCGGCGCAAGGTAATCAAAAATGTTAAATAATTCAATAATGATCGATGAAAATATATTGTAACGAGAAAAAATGATTCAATATGTACAGACAACGACAACAACAACAGTCCGTATTTTGGAGAAGCAATTTCATATCTTGTGACACTTTGTCCGCTTATATTTTTATTGCTTTGATTTAATTAAACAACAGCTTTGTTATTTTCCATTTGTATTTATTATTTGTTTAATTGTTTTTTTTAATTATCTGTGATTGTCACTCATAATAAAAATTGTTTATTTAAAAATTTTCTTTTTGTACTTTTTTGCATTTGGTTTAAATAGATTCGAAATTCCAAGTTATTTTGTTAAACTTCATTTTACTTTGATCGCATTATTGAAATTCGGTACGGTTTATTTATTTTATTCACTACAGTCCCCATTGATGATTCGTTAAAAAAAGCGTTTTAATTGAATTCATTGCGTTTAACCAATGAATAGCAAACGTTGATGCAATTTGTCAGATGAACTTCTTTCAAATCATGCGGATCCCAAATATTCAGCTTCCTAACGAGACCGACACATTTTAAATGTTTCTCAATGGCTGCAATCTCCCGTGTAGTTACGTGACGATCCGTTTCGATGATAGTTTTGATTTCATCCGCAATAAGTTCAATTGGTTGATCTGAAAGTTGATAATCTTTAAGAGAAAAATCTCCACAACAGAATTTTTAAAACCAATTTCGGCATTGCTTTTCTTTAAGGACTTCTTTTCCATACACATAACCTTTTGTCGATTATCGCTGCGTTCTTTCCTTTACGGAAATAATAAAGCCAAATAAGGCGAAAATTTTCATGTTTGCACTCCATATTAATTATTGAAATCATAAAAAAACTATAAGAAAATATCTATACAATGAATTTGTAAAGCTAGGTTAGAATGACAGCTAACATTTTTAAGAAGAAAAAGATCATAACATTTACGGATATCATAAAAATGAGAGTGAGAAGATGTATAACTGAAATCGGTAATTACTTAGTTTCCGACCCAATTATTCAATTAAAAAGGAATTTTACAGGTAATTCAAAATTTAATGAGCAAAATATTGTTTTTGAAACTAATTTTAAATAGTGGAACTTTGAATGAGCAAATGAACTTGAATTTTTTAAAACAACAATATTCTGCAGTCTAGAAACTAATTATACTTGATACACGCCCTCAGTCTCTTGAGGCAGTCATTGGCGGACTTGTTGATGGCCTCATAGTAATTTATTTTGAAGCCTTAATCATATCCATTTTCAGTGCTTCAATTGATGCATAGAACTTTGTGCAGGCCTTCAATTTTAAATGGACCATATAGAATAATCCAAAAGATTCAAATTGGGTGAGTTTGTGGCCTTAACAAAATGTTCTTAACAAAAAATCTTTTAACAAAAAAAATATCTTCTTAAAAAAAATCTTCTTAACAAAAATGTCACTGGGTCTATGTCTGCACTATACCTTTATCTGCATCAATTAATAATCACATCCTTTACATCCGGGAGGACAAAAATAAGATCAAAATTTCTACTATATGCTACTCCAGCCAAGATCATTACTTGCTGAGGATTTTGATTACGGAACACGAGAGCTTCCTCAGATAAAAGAGGTTCGTTCGAATACATGAGATCGTTTTGATGGTGTTAGGCTTGTTCAACGTCAAACCATTTCTAGTCCGCGAATACGATTCGCTTATATGGACCGGCTCTTAATCGTTTCAACAGAATCTTACATCGGATCAATCGCTTCAATTTTCGTTCAGTTGAATTTTTATTGTTGAGTTTTTCTGAATGATTGGATTTTAATTAAAGCAAGGAGGATCTTTCTACAGATAACTGAAGTGGTGACTCTGGGATGATCCATTGCCTTTAACCCTAGTAAGTTCTGGTCTCTTGGAAGGGCTTTAACAAGCGAATAATTGCAAGATGATAATCTTTGATAGATTTGATATCCAAAATATAATAATATTTCAATACAAAAATATGGTAAACGATGTTGAATGATAAAAAATTAGGAAACAGTGGTAGGTTCTATAATTATTGAAAACCCTTCACGAATGTAATACCATCGTTAACATACAAATTAAAAAAAATATTGACTTGAATATATTTTTGATTAGATAAAAAGGTCAAAAGTAATTAGAAAATTATTTTTTAAAATATTCTTTTTCGCGCAATGACACCCTATATTGCATAAGTAAAGTTATAATGCTTATAATTTGGACATATAATTCTATTTGTAAGTGTTAATGTATTCGAGTTTTTCATTCATGAAAATTATATTATGACTACCGTAAATGCATATTATAAGTATGAGGAGGTAATTAATTTAGTTCGCTGATCAACATTATAAAAGGTTAAAATAAATAACAAATTAAAAAAAAATAAATATTTCCATTAAAAATTAAATATACGTAAATTATTAATTTTCATAAATTTAATTTCATAATTTTAATTTTCATAAAAATTAAATATTATTTTGATTGCAATTTAAGATAATTTTAAAATTATTTGAAAATTGAGATCGGCGGATTAATTATGAATTAAAGAAAAAGTTGAAAAATTTGCTTGAAAATTGTTTTATAATAAATAAATTTTAGAGTTAAAAGTGAATTCTGATATGAATGTTGCAACCTTCTCACAATAAGCAAACCCATTTTTTCATAAAATGGTTTGCATAAAACGACATATTAAACTACAAGGAGGCTCTCAAAAAATATATTCCATCATATAAGCAACCTTCGATTTTTAAAAAAAGGTTTTTTTTATAATATAATCAAACCTCTTTATTTACCACCCGTCCAAAATTTACTATATTTTTTGCATATCAGTCTTTTTCAGTGTAATACTTCTTAATTTACCATTATTAAAAAATCTTTTCTGATATAGTAACTTTTTATATTAAATTTGACTACTCAAATTTAATTTGTTTTAAAAAAATTTTTATTTTTGATCAAATTGTTTAGATATTATTTTCATAGGTTTACATAGAGAAGAAGTATTATTTATATTAATTTTAGAATACAAAAAATATTGAAACGTTTTTATTTGACGAACAAAAGTCGTAAACATCAAAAAATAACTGATTATTTTAAATAAATCCTATTAGGATTTTAAATAAAGATTATTTGGATTTCTTCGCTTTTTGTACTCTTATAATATATTATTAAGGTAAAGGTAAAGATAATATTAATTTTTAATAATTTTACATTTCACAAACAGACATATACACATAAATATATAAAAATTATACTTTTACTAAATAATTCTATGTATATTACATAACCAATAATACCAGTATAATTTACCGACCTCCCAAATTTACCACTTTTTTTTCGAATATCTGAAATTGACAAATTATAGAGGGTTGACTGTATATATTTTACAGTAACTGTAAATTACTCAAAAAAATTGATAATAAACTGATAGTAAACTTTAAAAAAAGATCAAACAAATCACCTAACTATCAGTCCGGGTAAGTATAACTTCGGAAAGGTCAAGGGTACACAAACTTCAAATAAAATTAATAAAGTACTGTAAATAAATAGAAAATAAACATGAAGAGTTAAACCAATTTTTTAAACGAAAATTTTTGATTTTTTTAGAATTTATAACAAAAATGTAAATTATTCTATTTGATTTACATTTATTTGTTCAAAATATGTAAAAACAACTCTACCTGTTTTGTTATCAAAAAACTGTTGTACCGGTCCGTCAGCGCAGGTGCTAAAAACAGGTACATCCGTTCACCGTTACGCAATAAATTCTAAATAACTAGAAAAAGTTATATAACATTTTAAAACCTTCATTGTCATCATAAAAATTTAAATCAAAATTTTAATACAAGATAAGTAATTTTGTTCTTTAAATCCATTTTTTAACAAAATATTTAATTTTAAAAAATTATTTATTACAAATATCGGTCAAAAAGATGCTACTTATTAATAATAAATAAATTGATTTGAACAAAATATTATCATTTATTCTTTCAATCAAACAAAAATAAATAAGCATATTTAAATCATATTTCGAAAAAAATAAAAAAAGCGTAAAATTTAAAAAAGGTATTTTCAATAATTAAAATAGTTGTTTTAATATTTTTTTAAAAGAAAAATTACGTATATTATAAATGCAAAAATTGTTTGTAAAATAATATTTTAAATATTATTTTAAATTTAAACAAAATCATGAATAATCATGAAAATAATATATTTCTCAGACAAGCGAATGGAAATGGCATGGTTCATCCAGCAAACAATTCCTATCAACAACAACGAATGTTTCACGAAAATATTCAAAGGAATCCACAATTTATAAATAACATCCCTTATCATCCACAAAACTATTTAAACAATTTTTCCTATCCCTATATTCAACAACCTATGACACCTCAAAATACATCTTCGAAAAGAAGTGTTGGTAGACCACCCTTGAAAACTTTAGAGGAAATGCAAATTAATCCAGGTAATTTTGTTAATAACGGTAATTTCAATCCGAATTTTTATAATCATCCTAATATTCCATGGCAATCATATCACTCATCTCAGCTCCCTCAAAATATACCCAACAATGCATCATTTTCAAGACCTTATCCCCAGACTCAGACTATGACTCCAGAGCCCATAAAGAAACAAAACTTACAAGAATGTCATAGTGCTCCAGCGAAAAGACCTGTTGGTAGACCAAAACTTAATTCTCAACCAGCCGAAACTTCAAGAGTAATCCAAACTCGATTAAGCAAAAAATCCGCAAATAGTCCTGAGGAATCACGAAAACGTAAATTGAAAGAGTCATTCAGTACTACCGACAGTATGGATGATTTACATTCCAAAACGGAAGATAATTACACATTTCCTGATGATGTTTCGACAAAAGAACATGTAAAAAGTGTATTAGCAGAATACAAAATGAGACAAGCTATAATAAATGAAAAAATATTTTTCCATTATTTGAAAAAAGAAAAAGAAATCGTTTTTACAGTGATTGCCTGAAATTTGAGGACCCCATTTTTATAATTTTTTTTGTAATATATTTTTGAAAGAGCAATTAAAACTTTTTTATTGTTGTTTTTATTATAGTTTTTTATTTTAATAATAAATTTGCTCATTTATGTAATATGTTATTATTAATAATTTAATAAAGTTTTTTTAAAAAAAAATATTTTAATAAAAAGATTACAATTTTAATACTTTTATTAATCTAAAATATGTAAAAAATATTAAAATACGATTTTAAATAAATTTTTGTCGATATAAACAAATTTGACCGTATGTATTTATTAAAAAGTTATTGAATATATAATAAATAATAAGTTTTATAAAATTATATGTTTATATAAACGGGTTTAAGTCATTTGGTTAAGGATTTTTGGTCTGAAGATAAATAAATGAAATTAATTTTAGAATTATTTTTTTAATTTTGATTAACATTATATTGTTATTAATTTTGTAAATGATACACTATTTATTTAAATTTTAAACAAACAATTACTGTTAATTAAAACGTCGAGTGCTCGTGCAAACATAGTCTCCACATCTTGCTGGTCGACTCAATACTCGAAAACACCACTTTTCAGGCGACCCATAAGAGACATTCACATTCTACTCCGTTTCTATCAAATTTTCAATGTCGATGTCAAATACTCTTGGTGATTTGCCTTCTATGTTGTCTTCTTTTGAGAGTAACTGTACTGTTAATAACACTAGGTGCACGTGGTTATGTGATTGCACTTGTATTACTTTGTAGGTTTCTATTGTCTGGAGTGGCAGGAGTTCAAAATGCAATACACTCTCAGTGGTTGGTATTTTAAACTATAGTAAGTAAAATGAGTTAATGAAGGTTCTTGTTTCAAATAAAATATATAAAAAAATAACAAAAAAATAAAATATTTTTGTTTTTGACATGGTGCCTTTTATTTTGGATGTATTTGTTGATGGGTCCCTACCAGTTTAAGAATATAGATTAATGTAAAAAATAACTTTAAATGTGTCTCTGGCACTCATTTTTGTACAATATTTAATTCTGGTATTTTTAAATAATATTTAATAAATTATTTTAATTTAAAAAAAATATTATGAGAAATAAATGTATCTCCAACCGATTTGAAGAAAAATAAATAAATCAAATCATAATGGATATTGACAAAAAGATATCATTTGAAATAAATTCCTTCATTATTTTCGACCCGACTCGATGTACGAATTAAATTAGCGAAAACGATCGCTCAAGAAAACAGAATGAAACTCCGTCGCACCAACAACTTGTTACGCCACGCGGGAGTAGCGACAATATACGCTTCACAGATTCGCGAGTACTCTGATTCAAGGAGTAAGACATTATGGTTGCGACTGCCATCAATTTCGGTCCGTACTGAGAAACGCCTTGGTCAACCGTGGCGGCCGAACATCGAGGTCATCACACTGCTGAAACAAGCCTAGGCTGGAAAGTCTTCGATGACAGCGGGCGACGGCAAAGGGTCCAGGGGACACCCGATCCAGGCTTTTGGAAAACGGAGCTCTCCACAGTAAAATGTTTCGGGATAAAATGGTTCAGTTTATTGTATAAACTGTTCGTTCATAGTTCCTCTCAATGCATTAGCCCTTTGAGGTGAACAATGATCTGTAGGAACTGTAATTTCTTATGATTTTCACAATAAGAACATTCCAAAAAAGGTTTTTTCGGGTGACTGGCACTGTCACAGTTGACACTATTTCACCAACGCCAGCGTGAACACCAGGCATAACATCTATCCTAGAAAATTGCGATTAAAACTAACATTAAAATATTTTATAAATTAAATTATCATTGCTGATGATGGAGTATGAGACTTCGAAAAATGTTCAAAAATCAATTTCTTAAAAAGGTTTAAACTAAATTATTTTTAAAGTATACTGTGGAGAATGAGAATCTGAACAACACAAAATTATATTTGAATAAAACTGCGGAACCCACAATTTCATCCGTTTCACTCCGAAATGGTGAATTCCGTGGAGCTTCTCGAGACTGTCCGTCGATTCTTGCTCCCTTCGATGGCTACTGTTAACGCTTCCATTGGATCTTTTACTGATATCAACCAGTCGCTAAGTACGCGAGTGAGGCGGTCTGCTTTGTTTTATGCTGAACTTATTAACTTCCGCTTTACCTGTAGCTGTCCATCTTCAAATGTCATTTTGATGGTACAGATCCGTCGTTTGACCAGCAGCTCACCCATTCCACTAGCTTTGATCAGTTTATCACCCATCATTGCATTCGTCATCCACCGGAACACTGGGACAGAGTCGGTCATTATTTCGAAATCGTTATTGCTTCATTCGCCGCTTCGAGTTCCGCCAAGTTTATGTGAGCTGTATCATCCTCCTTTCGTATCTATGACGCATCTTCGACCACTGCTCCATTTATTTCTACAGATATACCGGTTGCAATAGATCTAGCGTCGCATCACACTCTTACTTGTTTGCAGTCTGGAAACTAACATCGGCCGGTAACTGGGTTTTCACTCTCCTGACGTTTTTCTAACTCTTTCGCGGTGTTCACGGCACACGGTCCCACCTCTTCATCCCATCCGCCGCCACTGGCTATCCTCTTTATGAAGCTGCACGCTTTCCTCAACCAGCTGCGAACTGAAAAATGGCCCACCAGCTGTCCAATCCACGAGAACAGATTCCGTCGCATCAATCGGTCGGGTAACTGCAGAAACTTTCCATCCCTGCACCATCGCAACTCACCGTTAGTTTCTCGGATCGCGAGTCCGAACACTCTTCTTCCGTTTATCTTTATAGGCGCTTTTGTTTCGAGCCCGAAACTATTGAAAATCGTCACTACATGCTCTGCCGACACCTCGGTGTCAACTATGACATCGTCGTAATAAGAGTCTGTGGCCTTTGCCACCATCTTATCGAATCCCAAAATGTGGTTCATGATACACCTCATGATTTTTTTTGTCACGTTCAGTCTAAATTCAATCGTATCAGGTACCACTCCTGCTCCGCGTGTTTTATCACCTGATAAAGTCACAGGTTCTCATCAACTTTGATTTGCAGGTACGCCCGTCGTAAATCGATTATCTCCAGATTTTCCCCATTTGCCGCGATTTACGCAGTTTCTCTACAAAATCATTCATCGCTCGATAATACAAGACCTGTCTAACCTTTTTTTTTGACTGCCTGCTCTATCATCATTAGTGATAATATCGTCTTTTCTTTGCCATTGAACGAGATGAGTCACCCGTTTCTTTTCCAATCACATAGCTCCCAGTCCACTTCTTCTTTGTACTGCTTTGCAGATGCATATGTGGCAGCTCTCTTCGTCATTTGTGCCGGTGCGGCGTCGTTCTTCCATCTATGTGCCGCAGTTGGCGAGCGGCCATCAAACTCGACCGAAAAATCTGCACCCTCGATCTATGCATGCTCCGATTTCTTAACCATGCTCAAGGCTGCTCAATGCTTCCAAAACTTGGAACACCNCCGCCTCTGCCTTGCCCCATACTCCCCCGTATTAACTGATTGCATCCATGCCGAGATTCATCTCGGCCCTCGACCAGATGACTTCCGGCACTACTAAAATTCGGTACACCATTTGCTTCTCACTGCACTCGATCGGTATTGTCGCTCTGAATGGCACATTCACCTCTGATTCGTTCATCATCTGCATTGATTCCATTACGCGGAACGGGTTTGATGATGGAACCACCGATTTTTTCAAGACTGTTTTCGAACAAAATAAAAAAATTTTGTAAAATTTTGTAAATTTTACAAAACAAAAAATAAAAACTCAAAAATATAATCAAACAATTAAAAATAATAAAAAAAAACCTTTTGCGAATATGATATTCGAATTTATAAAAAAACACACAAAGAATTTGTTTAAATAAACTAAAAAATATCCTACAATAAAAACAAATACAAAGCAACAAGGCTCGTAAATTAAAAAAAATGATTAAAAATAATTCTTTCGAACTTTTAGCAGATTGATTGCTTTTTTGTAAATCATTTTGTAGTAGATTTACTTTGAAAATACATATTTTGATGTCGCTCATTGTTGGATTTCATTTGTTGTATGGGGGCCTGCCCGACAAAATTTTTGTATAACATGTTGCAGCTGGGATTTGGTTTCCAAAGCAAGATTGCTGTCTCAACTCATTTAATAAAGGTCCATCTAATTTCGGTTTTTTCATTATTGGTCACGACGTGGTTTCATTTTTTATATCGCATTACAGAGAATTTGCCGTACACGGACTGCTATCACTTTCGTGGGCGATTTCCTTTGTTGTTTAAGGACGCGAACTACGCGACACGTCCTGCATCCTTTAATGAAAGTGATGTCCTCCTTCACGACGAACAACTGAAAGCTCGATAATTTCCAATTGAGATCCAATTTCGTGATACCACTCAGTCGACATCACCAGGTCATTCTATTCCAGTTACTTCAACCCGTATCAATCAATACTCTTACTTTCCTTTCGCATACGGTCGTTGGAATGATTGTTAGTCGCGCGTCTCCTTATTCAAGCCCCCCACCCGCGCAGATTTGGGGACCTGTTGTCCGTTTCCCGCTTGTTTCAGATCTGCTCCACGACAGTCCCTTTCTATGTGACCCTTGAGGCAACAATTTAAGCAATTCCGCCAAATTTAACCCCCATCCTTGGTTTAATGCTAGGTTGGTTGTGAACTGCGCGCCATGTGTCCGCCCTCACCATAGCGGTACCATGTTAACTCGTCGATTGACGACGAGATTTGAGCCGGTTTGCCGTCCAACCGACCAACCGGCGCCACTTCCTTAGAGACCGCTTGACGTGCATGCGCGTGAACCGAACCAATCGGTCTAAATCTTGCGCTCTTCCGAACGCCTCGGCCTCCACGCTCCTCAGGGCCACTTTCGGCAGGCCGTTTATGAAGGCTTGGGTCACAAACACCTCACCGCCTCCTTCACCGCCCTAGATTACGACCGCTAACCATTTCAGGTCTGCCATAAAGAAATCGACTCTCTCTCTGGGTGGCAGCGGTCTAGAAGCAAAACTCTCCCACGACAGTCTCGAACTTGAGGCGAAAGCTTCTGTGAGCGCCACTGCGCTCTTCTCGAAATCTTGTTGTGTCATTTCTCTAAATCCTCGAAAAACGATTACTGCCACGCTGACAACACCAGCGGCAACATTGATAATTGACACTCGCCTCCGAGCCGTCCATCATCTGCATTAACTCCCTCACTCGAATTAGTTTGTACGATGGGACCAGCGCTTCTGTAACCATTGTGGTTGAAGAGCCTGTATCGACAATCGCTCTCACCATCCCCGCTGGTTTTGGATCCGCTCTGTGACATTCTTTCTCAATGTGACCAGCATGGCCGCAACTGAAGCATTGCTGACCCCTTGATCCTGCTTGGCCAGTCGTCGTTCTAGGGCATCGTCTCCTGGTCGCACATTCCCGTGCAACTTGCCCACTCTCTACGCAACAGAAGCATCTTACTCCACTGATCGATACCGGGTTCTGGGCCGGCTGACCCTTTGTCTGCACCACAACGCAACATCCTCAGTGAATTCACTAGCAACCTTGACATGCATCGACCAAATCTTGCCTTGCACTTCGGCTTCCACGCTTTTCATGGCCGCCTCGGGTAGCCCATTAATAAACGCTTGGACCACAAAAGCTTTGCCGCTGTCAGCACTGCCGCAAATTACGGCCATTAAGTAATTGACGCTCTCGCCGACCTCCAGGCGTCGTGAAGTGAAGTTCACTTACGACAATCTCGGACTCGGGGCGAAGGCCTTGGTGAGCGCCAGCGCACTCTTCTCGAATAGATGTTTATCCTCAGGGATTGTTTCCGCGTATTCGCGAAACCTCTCGAGCCATACTAAAGAGTTTTCTCACTCGTCGTATTGTGGCACTATCTTCAAGGTCATCATTGCCGCGATAGCTTGTGGCGAATGAAAATCTGAACAATACAAAATTATATTTGAATAAAACTGCGGTCTTGCTATTTAATGATTTAAACAACCGACTTATTTATTTATCCCATATATATATATATATATATATATACAGGGTGCGGCAGCTATTTGAGAACAAAATGACATAAAGTTCAAAAAATGAATATACAACAGAAAAATAACATTTATTACAATTTAAAATTTT
>MQRK01212920.1:8240-19860 GCA_001938485.1 Girardia tigrina | reverse complement strand
TATTTATTTTTTTAATACTTTAATTTAATAATTAATTTATTCTTTATGATTAATTATTTTATTTAATAAATTAATAATAATTTAATTTATTTTAATTAATTAATTTTATTCATTGAATAAATAAAATTAAATTAAATTAATTTTAATTAATTATTTATTTTTTTATTACTTTCATTTAATAATTAATTTATTCTTTATGATTAATTATTTATTTAATTACTTTATTTAATAAATTAATAATAATTAATTAAATTTATTTTAATTAATTTAATTCATTGAATAAATAAATTAGTGAATCAATAAATCAATTATTGAATGAATAAATTATTTAATTTATTAAATAAATTATTAATGTTCATTTTACTGATTTAATTATTTTTGATTTGATTGAATTTCAATTAATTAATAATTAATTATTTCATTTTTTATTAATTTATTAACAATTTTATTCATCCATTCTAAACGAAATTATAATCTATACATATTACATAATATTTGGGGGGCAGTATAACATTCGTTCCCAAAAATTAATTAATTAATATGGATAAATAATCGAGAACGAAATTTTACTGAAAAAATCTCCGATGTTTCTTAATTATAATACGTATAAAATCGATATCAATTTACATTAGCGATAAAGAGCGAATTGGTGACGGGTCCATCGCGCTGCAAGTCCCGGATGAGTTGGTAGAGCGAGTCCTGTGACTGGAGCATCGACTGGGCGGTCTGTGGCGGCCCGATGTGCAGGCGGTCGCGGTCCTTGTTGGTCTCCTCGCGCACGATAATCTCTCGCCCGTTCACCGAGTGCTTGTGCATCTCGCTTACCGCCTTCTGTGCCCCGTCCAAGGTCTTGAATTCCATGACTCTATCAACAAAAATCGATTAAATTCATCGAATATTTTCGTCATTATTCTCTCTTACGCATTTCCACTGAATTTTCCATTGATATCGATGAAATCTAGTTTGCCACAAATTCCAACTAAATAAATATCATTTTTGAAGTATTGATAATTAATGAATGATTAACTTTTCTCTTTGAAAATTTCTTTCAATTCTTTCAGAGTCACATTGAATGGGATATTCGATACTAAAAGTCGTTTGGATTTCACTTTGGATTTGACTGGAGATCGAGATCGAGATCGTCTTTCATTTTTTGCGCTTCTAAATGTTGAAGAAAAGGAAAAATTAAACGTTTTTTTGTCCCAAGCAACCGGATATTTAAAATTACATACCTGGTAGACATTTTGAATCGATAAATAGTACGATTTAAACAAATTTAAATAATAATATGAAAATGTAAAATAAAATTTTTTGGATTATTATTAAAGACTGAAGTTTTTTTATTGCGAAAAGAAAATTTCTAAAAAAACTAAAATATATTATTATTTTGTTTTTTATAATTGTTTGAAAATTATTAATGAAATTTCAGTTTTATGATTATCTAAATATGCATTTTGTCGACTTGATTATAAAACTTAATTTTTTATAAATATTCTTTGATTTTAAGTCAAAATCAGAATTAACCAAATAATATGTTTCTAAAACTGTTAAAAAAAGTTTTATGTTTAATTTTCAACTGGAGTTACTGATATTTAATTTTAAAAAGTGTGCGTTCAAGAAAATATTTCATCTTTTTGCCCGTATTAATTGTAGCATTGTCTTTTTACGAAATCTGAATTAAAAATGAGAAAGACTGAAACTTTTATGTTTATTTTGAAAAGTTTGTTTAGTATTAAAAACTCTTCAAACCGAATTGATTAAAACGCAATAATTTTATTTATGTTTGCACAAAATTACTGATCTTTAAAAATATTAATTTGCAATAAAATTTACGTCAATTGTTAGTAGATTTTATCTAATAATAATAACTTGTATCCTTAAATTAAATGTGTTTTATCATGAATATTATTGATTGTAGAAATTGAAATATAACAATAGACTATTTGAAATTTACTCAATTAAAAATATTTATAAAAGTAGTCATACGCAATTGTAAAAATGATCGTAAGAGATGTAAGAACATATCGAAATCTTGTCCAAGCCATATTTCTTTAAATCATATCTAATAATTATGTTCTAGTATTTAAAGTCAAATAACACTGACTAAATAGTTAAATTTCTCTGTGTTAAATACCACTTCAAATAACAGTCTTTTTTTACCGATAAGTGATTGCCTGAATTAAAATATAAATTTATTCGTTGTGAACTTTCATGATTGTCTTCTTATATTGTCTATAAAAATATTTGTATAGTTTAAAACACATCAGAATACATCATTTTGTTGATAGATAATTTGAAGTTGTGTTTTATAAATGATAAACAAAAACTGATCATATATATTTTTATTTAAATTTATTTCGGATACTCATCGTTTCATTGAAATAACAAAATAACTTTCGGTTATTTATCATATGCACATAGCCATTATCTTATTATCACATTATCTTATCGGTATAGAGATCCGGAACAGGTTGTACATGGTAGACTCAAAAGAAAGATTTTGCAGGATGTAATATATTATGCAAAATAAATTTTATAGACAAATTTTATTAAAGTTAAAATGATTATTTAAATAAAGGGTTTTCATGAAATTAGGTTTAATCACTATTTAAAAATAATGATTTTAAGCTGTCATAATTATATTAGTTTTTAAACTCAGCATTTTACGTGGGAAAGTTATATTTTGATACTTTTATTTGTTTCTACTTATTGTTAGTGAAGTGTCGATTTTGTAACTGGATTTTTTGTAGTTTTTTTGTAGTTTTAGTTTTTCAAACACTTTTCCTGTCTTTTAGTTGAATATTAATTATTATCAATATGTCGTGTTCCCCTTCAAAATTTTCATTGGCTCTGAGCCCCCATCCGCTTTTAGAGTTAAAAGGCAACTATGTCACGAAATCTAATCAACCTCATACTATTGGGGAACAGACGCGCCTCCTTTGCTCACATCAACAAGTTGTGTGCGCATCGGAGCGCCTTTGGGTTCTTGACCAGTATCGAGGATGACCCGACTGGTACTCGGCTTCTTGAGGGGTTGATAACTTCAAATTAAGATTTATATTTCAAATTACATTAACGTCGGACTGCCCGCGTGCCCCTTGCATGCTACGAGCACCCTACGTCGTTGCCGAAGGTCCTTTGTCTCAAATTATACTTCAGATTTACATATTTATATATTTTTATATATATCTTTATGCAATATATTTGATATTCGTGTTCAGTCACATACATAATTAGTTATGTGGGATTCGATGATACTTACTTATCTTTATTTAGTGATACTTGTTGAGTAGCAGCGATGATTTTACAATTCAACAATTTATTTATTATTGAAGTTATTGTTCAAGAAAGTCGTGAATGACGCACAATACTTCGAACGCCTCAATTGTTTGTGGTCACAATTGTTTAAAATACTTGAAACTTCATTCACATAAATGTTCAAAATTTAACGATATTTTATCTAATTACGAGTCGACAAGAAGATGATTGTGTTGAAACATAAATTAGTTTTAATGTGACATTATTCGACGTTGTACTAAGCTTACTCAAATATGGTGTCGGAAATGCTCATTTTTGTCGACTTGATACTCCATTTCAATGGTCTAAGCATCGACAAAAATTAATCTGAATCAAAAAACAAAATACACCATTTTTTTAGAGCAAAACAATAGCTTTCAAATAACATATAACATTACATCAAAAAATTTGATTTAAATATTAAATTGATTAAAAATTCAAAAAACGGCGGGAACTTATTCCTCAATCTTATACTTTTAAATTCGAAATTATTGCTTTAGAAAATCGAGACTGAGATCTGAAAATGCTTTATTTGAAAAGAGAAATTATTTTGTCATCACCATATTTTTCCAGTTGACCCGTTTAAACAAATCATGTTTTTTTTAATAAAAGAATAAGCAATGTTATATAAATAAAAAATGCAGCGTAAATTATAAAATTTAAAAATATGCAGTGGGGTATTTACATTTAAATTTAATTAACACAATGCTTTCATTGATGTTGAGCGTACAAGATTTGGGAAAAAAATTATGTAAAGATTTTTTTATTTTTAATAAAGGGTAATTTATGCTGTTATTTCCATAATGATGACTGTTAGATACTTTTTATTAATTCAAATTTCTGTTGACCAGATTTGTTGCGGTAGCAGGGCGCATTTCAAGGATTTTCAACCAGCCCTGTGTTGATCTATATTTGTCCAAGAAGTAAGGCGGCGGTGCATGTGGCAGGGAGATAGCGATGATGTCTTGTCCTCAGACCGGGGTGTCATCCATTTTCCCTGATAATGTGCCATTAACAGTTATGTGTGCCTGTTTGGGTATGCCATAGTCGATGCAAATGAGTGTTCCACGATAACCAGATTCAACAACCGTGATTGTGCGACAAGGATGTAATGATGTCATTGACTCGTGTAGTGGGCGTAATGAATAGTTTAGGTTTCCCAGATAAACCCAGTAACGTGATGCTATTGTCGTCGCTGACAGTTGGAAATAGCACACTTTGTTGATTATGAGTGTAGATGGGGATACTCTGACGTTTGTAGTCGCTAAGTCTTAACAAAAAATCGAAGCATTCAGTCATTGGTAAGAAATTGGGTTTGCGATCCCAATTATAAAAAAGGTAATTAAAATTTGAATTATCACTATGATGTTTATACAATTAATTAAAAACATAAATCCCAGAAAAAATATTATTCACCAGTCAAATATCCAAATCTATCAGATCACCCTGAAGGGTCGCTGAGTCGGCATGCGACTTGTGTCCCGTTTGACTGTCGTTAACCGAAAACTCGGTATGTTATGACGAGGCTCGAAGCGCTCTGGATTCACTCGGTTTGGACTGCCAGTGAGTTGCTGAGACGGAGTGGGACTTCTGTTGCACGGAAAGGTGCTCAAGTGTGGATGGTCCGTTCTTCCGCGGATCTCATCGGTGTTCGGTATGTACAGGTGGACGGTTGTTTCAGACTCGGATTATGGCGTCAACATTGCTGGTCTGGTTAGGAAAATCCAAGTTTGAGTCGTCAGCATCGAGCCAGTGTTTACTTTATTATGGTAGCTTCCACGCAAAAAAATACGAGAAACGAATGATTTAAGGATAAGATTTATTGACAGAAAATACGTCACACCACCATTTTTATCTCTTGTTCATTATTTTATTTTGCACTTTTTAATTAGCTAATTCTGTATATTCACATTTAAACAACATTTTATTTGAATTATTTCGAAAATTCCTTTTTATTTAATTTTCACGGTTTAGTCCGATTGATTAAGATATTCTCTGTGAATTTTTATACTCGGGAAGTATGATTTAATAAATATCAATAATATTAAATAAATATGATATAAATAAATATAATATTAAATAAATATAACAGTTGAATTTGTGATTACTAGTAGGAAATTTGTCACTACAATAACTTACTAAAATATTAGGGGCTTGGAACCGATTAGGGCATATAAATGGAAAAAAGTTCTACTTACGAAACGACTTCCACAACGAATTAATTTCGTAAGTAAAGGTACCACCGTATATGTTAATAATATTTTTATTTTTTGAAACTTTGTTGTTTGAGAAGTACACTTTTCCCATGAATGCCAATTTAGAGAAGTATAAATAATACCGCTGTTCATCACTCAGTTGAAAATAGTTAAATAATTTATTAAATAAACATTCAAAGAATAATGAGAAAAATAGGTTTTATTCAATATGATCTATATTTCTCGAAGATTCAATAAACAATATCATAATCAAGGCAAACGGGTGGATAATAAGCCATAAAATAATATCATACAAATATAAAATACTTCCAAAACAAATTACTAATAAAAAAGTTTTCATCAAAAATAGCATGCAAAAATCGATTTCTTCTAAAAATAAGACACACTTGAACCCTTCAAGGACCAAATAATTTTCAACATTTCCGAAGTCTGGTTGAACAAGATGTGACTTGGTTTAAGGATATCATACAGTAAAATAGAAAATTCTACTAAATACATTTCCACTTCTTGAAACTTCCTTTGAAGCAGAAGTTCCATATTGTCTGAAAGACGTGATTGTAAAGCCAGAAATTTTTGGTATTTTTCTTTAATCGATAAATTACAGTCTAAGCAGAATAATAGTGACACATCAATGGGATTCTGACACTTATTGCAGATGAATCTAGGTACACAAGGCATTTGCAGCATTTTATCAAATGTAGGCCAATCCTCCTTGCAAGCCAAACAATGACAATCAAAATAATATTGTTCTTTCAGCTTTTTCTGCCGTAAATCTAACGAGCTTGTAGCAAAATGAAGAGAATAATTATCAAAAATCTGTTCTCCGAACTTGATTGGTGATATTGCTTTAAGAATACAGCGACCTCTTCTCATAGTAATTCTTATAACATTCGGAGAACAGGAATGATTTATTAAACTTAAAGCTGGATACAAAGCGTTCCCAATGTAATCTACAGAACTAGACTGTAAAGAACCTCCAAAGGGTATTTTAGTTTCACTTAAAGAATGAGCATTGCACGGAATACCCTGTAAATGTTTACAAAAGGCCTCGGTTATTATTGAAATTAAATCGTTATTCTCATAACCAATTCCTTGATCGTTAACCATCTAAAATAATTGTATATCTAATTAAATACATTTTATTTCTATAATAAAAATAAAAATTCAGAACAATATTCATAAGGAATTCAAATCCTTATTAATACTCTCTTAATGAGACCTACTACTTATCAGCCGACCCTCACCTATATATTTTTAAATTATTATTGGACATGTTTTGATCATCTTTGATTATCCTTATGTATTACAAATTTTCAATTTTTTTCTTTGAGATAGAGCACTTTTTCTTCGGTAAATGCTTTCAAACCTGTGTCAAATCAGTTCCATAAGCTTCTGTAATCGTTTTGACCTTTTCGATGAATTATCATACAAAAAACTGTAACCATGACCTTTTTGACCGACAAACACATTCTCAGCTTCAATTCACGAGGAGCTGTTTACTATTTTGACTGCTTCTTGGTCACCAGTGTATAATATTTTTTCTATCTTTCGCCCTAATTAACAAATCGACATAAAAAACCGTCTTTCCAAACATTCTTTCATGATGATTGCATGATCGTATTTGTTGCCGACAGAGAGCATATATTCGCATTCCAAAATATTCATACAGAAGTTTGAAAAATCATTTGGTTGAAATACAAATAACTTCCGCTATTTCGAGTTCATTTCATTAATTATCATTCCTTGGTTTGTATAGTCCAGAGTGGTGCAAAATATTTTGATATATGGCCCCTGATATTGTATAAAATATCTTCGCGACTCCCTGGTAAACAATGAGTATTTTTTTCAATCATCAACGTAGTTATAGTGAAATTTTACACATAATTTTCATTATTTAAAACTTATGTAGTAAATTAAATATATAATTTTTGTGAGGGATTATATGGAATTTTAACCCTTACAAATTTAAACAATTTTGTGTACTTTCTGACCTGTCTTTATAATGTTGGTGCATGATATATACCGACTATATGATCATTTCTTTCAGCACAAAAATGTATTTGACCGATTCTATAGTGATGACCTCATTTGGTCAGGTTAGACGCATATCATAAACCATGTTGATGCTAAAGCTTCTAAATTCAGCTATATAATATTTTATTATTTATTTTGAAGGCACAGAATATTCAGTAAATATCAATCAATTCTGTGTTAATCTCATTGTTAGATTTTTTGGAACATCTTCCACGCTATCGATATTAGAAGCCGATATCACTTTTCCAAATTTTATTTCTCTACAAAAAAATATCTAATACATTTTATTTAAACAAATTTAATCGAAATTAAATTCATTTATTTTTTTTACTTCTGAGGAACTATTTATTCTATAAATCTCAAACCGGTATAATAAAAATAAATATAGTATTAATAATCAATTTGACTTTATTTTATTTTCTGACAATTAAATAATTTGATTTTTTTAAATTTAAATTTAAGAAATTTTATCATAGTTAATATAACTTTATTTAGTTCTTGATTTTTTTGATTTTAAAATGACACTGAATTCAATCATTATTTCAAAAATTTTAGAAAACATTTCATAAATAATTCCTAACACTCATCATTAATACTCTTTTTCAAAATCAAATCCTAGCTACCATGCGATATTCGATTTATTCATTTTTGCAAACATGCAAAAAAATGATGTTATCAATGACTGCAAAACACAAAATTTGACAGCAATCATTTGAAGATCGGTATTTATGAAGAACATGATGGTAGTGATACTTGAAGCACAATCTCTTAATGAGACCTACTATTGGGTTGGTCAAAAAGTTATTGCGTTTTTGAGTAAGTCCTAATAAAAACCTTGAAAATATAAAACGATGTGATAAAATTTTAATTCAATTATATATTCTGAAACCTTAATTTTCAGACTATGTTTATACAAAATATTAATTGATTTTGTATTAATTTATTACTTTACCGTCAATTCGAAATGGAAAATCAAAATGAGCATATTCGTCATGTTTTGTTGCATTATTTTCGTAAAGGGAAAACCACTGTTCAAGCTCATAAGAAGATATGTTTTGTATATGGTAGTGACTCCTTAAAACTTCGACAGTGTCAATACTGGTTTTCTAAATTTCGTTCTAAAAAATTTCATCTAAAAGATGCACCACGCTCTGGTCGACCGGTTGAAGTTGATGGCGACAAAATAACAGCACTGATCACATCTAATCCACATATGACGACAAGAGAAGTTGCAGAGACTCTGGAAATATCAAAATCAAGTGTTGAAAGTCATTTAAAGAAACTTGGATTCGTCAGTAAACTCGATATATGGTTACCACATGAACTGAAAGAAATTCATTTGGTGAAACGTATAGACATTTGCGATTCCCTTTTGAAGCGAGAACAAAGTGATCCATTTTGGAAGCGCTTGATTACGGGTTACAAAAAATGGATTGTTTATAACAATGTGGAACGCCGACAATCATGGACAAAACGTGGTGAGCCTGCCAAAACGATCCGAAAAGCAGAAATTCACCAAAAGAAGGTTATGCTTTCCGTCTGGTGGGATTTTAAAGGAATTGTGTTTTTAATGAGGAATGAAACCATCAATTCAGACAGATATTGTGGTCAGCTGGAGAAATTGGCTAATTCAATTCAACTGGAACGTCTTGAATTGGCAAATCGAAAAGGAGTTGTAATTCAGCATGATAACGCAAGACCGCATACAAGTTTGACCACTCGCCAGAAACTCTTATCACTGGGTTGGGAGGTTTTGCCGCACCCACCGTATTCTCCAGACTTGGCCCCATTGGATTTTCACTTATTTAGATCACTACAGAATTCCTTAAACAGAAAAACATTTGCCAGTGATGGATGACATCAAATCGTTCCTAGACGGCTTTTTTGCTGACAAAGACAAAGGTTTTTATGAATCAGGAATAATGAAGCTAGCGGAAAGGCGGAAGAAAGTGATTGAAAATAATGGACAGTATATCGTGTAAAAATATTTGTGCATCCATGTCATTTTTTGATAATAAATATTTTAGTAAAAAACGCAATGACTTTTTGGCCAACCCAATACTTATCAGCCGACCCTCACGTAAATATTTTAAAATTATTATTAGACATGTTTTGATCAACTTTGATTATCCTTGGCTAATAGTATTTTCTTAAAATGAAATTAAAGAAAATTAATTAAATGAAAATCAGATTTAGTATGATTTAATTATTTGATATAAATTTAAAATAATTAAAAAGATTTTATGAGACGGCCTTACTTTTTCCTATTTTAAATGTTAATCTATAATATCAGATTAACTAGAAAACTGAAACTAAAACTCTTGAATCAAAGTTTCTACAAAAACAGGGATGGACCCATTAGTCCTGCCGCTGGCTAAATAAAATTCCGATAGAATCAAATGACATTAAACTATTTTTTTAATAATTTAAAAGAACATTAGCAATGAACAGAGATATGCAAATCTATTCTGTCATAGAGTGAATAAACTACTGATATAAAAGATTTAATGAGTCATGTAAAACATTTATTTGACGGATAGTACTCATGCCTGGTAAAGATTGGATATAAAACATTTATAGATAGAGAAACTTTTATCTTCGAACTAGAATTATTGAATATATTCAATCAAGTAGAAAGACATTCATTATCAATCCTTTATGGAATTGCAAAAGATACCTTAAAGTTTTTTTGCAAATATTTTATTTTGGACTTAAATTTGAAATATCCCGATTCAGCTGAAGATTTCCAAATGATAATTTTATCAAAATTTATAGAAATTACTGGCTTTATCCCAGATAGATAATTAGAAAAAATGTTTTTATTTATTTTTGAGATATTTGCTGTAATTTTATCTGCGTGTTTATGATTCTAGGATAAAATAACAATGGACAAAACAACATATGAACAAAAAGACACAAATACATAAACAACACACGGACAGTAATTCTGGTTGATTTTGAGAAAGCTTGTACATCAACAATTCATATTACTTTTCCCGGTGCCAAAGTTAAGGGATGTTTTTCATCTCTGTGAAAATATAATCAGAAAGATAAATAATGTAGATTTAAAAGTAGATTATGAAAGAAATGGTGCAATTAAATTATTATTGAAGTCTCTACCAGTACTATCATCTGTTCCAGTCAGTGATATCAAAAGTGTTTATGGTCTTTTGTAAAGTACGTTCCCTGATGATAAAAGATACCAAGAAGTACTGTACTACTTCTTTATAAATTATATTGAAGATCCTCGTGGTAGAACAGCACAATTCCCTATCCTATTGTAGAATCATCATGACGCTGTTGCTGATGGATGCCCTAAAACAACAAATTGTTGCGAAGGGTTTTCTTAGAACTCTTTATATCTATCTATACAGTCCTTCGAGCATTTGGAAGTTAAAACAAAAGTTTAATTAATTTATTTAAATGTATATTATTTTTTTACCAAACCTGTAAGTCAATGTTTGACTTATATTTTACAAAAAATGTGTTCTCTATTGCTTAGTATTACGGTTATTTTAGCATAATATAATCCGTTTGTATTATATATTAATATAATTGGAATTTATATAATCCGATAATATCTTAATTTCATTTAATCCAATTCATAACGTATCTGATGTTGAATATTATATCGCTACTAGGAACAGACCTGTCGTATATGACGGGGAAGCTAAATTTCGTCTTTGAAAATTTCTGTTTTAATTAAAAAATCGTAGTTATAATTTATTATTTATTATTTCGAGTTTAATTTTTCAATTTTTTTAAATTTATTTTTTTTATTTTCTTCACAAACTCTAACCCTAACCCGTAAAACGATTTTTCACACAAAAAATTTAAATTAATTAAATGACCTACTTACAATTGTAAGTAAATAATATGAACGTTACACAGATGAAACATTGGACAATTATATATATATATATATATATATATATATATATATATATATACAGTGTGTCCCAAAAATATGTATACACATTAAAAATTTAATTTTATTGATTAAAAAAGTAAAAATAAGTACGAGTAATATTTATTTATATTGGTCACAGTTTGTTCTCAAACTGACGTCCATC
>MQRK01212913.1:20387-31674 GCA_001938485.1 Girardia tigrina | reverse complement strand
TTTGTTTAGTATTGTTATCTGTAATTTACTATAAAAAATAAAATTCAATTCTGCTTTAAGTACTTGTAATAAGGTTTTTTAATTCGCACATTTACAATTCTTGGCCCCCGATAATGAATTTAAATACCAAACTGGCCCTCGTAGTAAAAAGTTTGGACACCTCTGATCTAAATGAATCTTCATAACCACTTTTATATTTATCTTTTTAGAAAAAAATATTATCAAAAGTTTTTATAAATAAAGAAATAAGTAATATATTTTATTGGTGATCAAAATAATTAAATAAATTGATTAACAATTCTTAACATTGTGACTGATTTACTTTTGGCTTGCTTGCAAAAAGTAACGCTAATTTTTATTCTTTGTTACAAAAAGGGGGTTTAGAATGTGTTACAAAACTAAAAATTCGTTTTCGTTGCAATAAAAAATGTTCAGATGAAAAGTTTCCTAATAAGGAAAACAATATATGTAGATATCGTCTGTGACCTGATCATCATATATATATTATCATAATTTAATCACTTATTTAGTTGTCGTTGTTGTAGTTACATATTATGTGAAGGAGTCATTTCCAACTTTTCAAGATTTATTAATAGGTTATACACAATTTGTTTTTTTCTAGTTTTTTGAATGATTTTCTAATTTTGTATTTATGACAAAATCATTTATTTATTGATTACATTTGTCATCTTATAATATTCATGCCAGAATATTGAACAACACTATTTCCTTAAAAGAAATAAACCCTTATTTCTAGAATTGTTGCTAAAGTAAGACTCGCTGGAGATGAAAGGATTAATAATAATAGAAAAATTCAAAATTAAGAAATAGTAATATTTTATTAAGATATAATAAAATAGGTAAGAACGGAAATGTTGTTACGCTAGAAGATATAGGTAACACTAACATTTCACTGACTGTGTGGAAGAATGTACCTGAAATTATAATTACAAACTTAGGAAAGAACTCGCGAAATATTTTGATATGAATGAAAAAAACAATAATATTTGAGTTATATTAAAATAAATCCAACATTGGAAGGAACTGAATTATTAGTAAGAAAAGTAATGCATAATGCATTTGAAAACAAAATCTTGCTGGCTGCAGTCTACTTGGATGTTTGAACCAAACTTTGTTAAGGAATTGATCACGTCCTTAGGATAGAAAGATTGGATAAAAAAGAATTATTTAATTAGAACCTCACTCATTGTTTTTGTAAAAATAGAATACAAGAATTGATTCAGGAAGTAAAAATAAATAATTATGATGTTCACTGTTCTCCCACTCATTAAGAAGATCTGCTAGAAGAGATCTTTTTCTGTACCAAGATTAATTAAAACAGGTTAAAATACTTTGTTGGTGATTTAAAAGCGGATAAATCTATATAAAAGTGAGAGGTCAGAAGAGATCATTTTAACTTAAAAGGTTGAATATCAACTACGACATAAATGATAGTTATTTTATAAGATAAACTTTTACTTGGTTTTTTCAACGGGTTTTCTCAAAATTATTATGCAAAAATATAAAATCATTCGGGTAATTTATAATTTGACAAATATATGGCAAAACGGTATATTTATTTATATACACCTTATAATCATAAATCTAAGGTTATAGATCATACAAATATAAAAAATAATGACCAATATTTAGGATATCAAGTAATGTCATTTAGGTGAAACAATTATTAATAAAATGATTAATTTCGACTTATCAAATATATCATAAAAGTATAAACAGTCTTTGAATGATTACTTCATATAATGTAACCACCTCCATAATGTGACCCTCATATTTTCGTCATCTTTAGAAAAATTTAATATTAATGTAAAATTCATATGAAAAAGGATAGTAATTCTTTAATTGCTTCATTTTCCTCAGAAATTTATGCTATATTATTTTAAAATTTTATTTAAATTATACTTAATAACGTTATCATTTCGTTTCTACCATTATTACCGTCATGTCAAGAAATATTTCAAGGCTTGTCTTTTGAAACAAAATATCCACGGTGTTTGAATATATTAAGAAACGTTTTTGTAAATATTTTTATATATATTATAATAAATGTATAATAAAAATCTTAATTTTCATTTTTACATTTATATTTGTAAAAATCCGGAAAAATATCATCATCAAAATCAAGTATAATCATCAAAAAATTGGCAAGAATTACAGTTAACTGCAAGCCACTATATATATATATATATATATATATAAATATAAAAACAAAAGCAACTTTATTTATTGACAAAACAACGTCAATCAAAAAAATTATTTTAAGATAATATATTTCGATAGAGAGACTATAAAGCATTGTTAATAAGAATTGATGATCCATCAACTAATATTCAAACTGAACTATTACCCAATTTATTAAGATTTTTCGATAAATTTTTTTGGATTTTTTCTCATACTTATTTTTGTGAATTTCTATCAAATCAATATTGTTTTTCAGTTGTCTTAATTCGCGAGCGGCGATAAATTTATTTCTTATATTTCTGCTGACGATTTGGTGGGTGGGACATTTGAGGACTGCAGTCGTAATCCTTGCGAAATTTTTCGAGATTAATAAGATTTTTCGTATTCTCTACTTTGATCACTGAGAATGGATTTTTGGTAACTTTTATTTCAGTTAAATATTCGGGAAATACGGGTCCTACAGAACCTGATCATCTTTTACACTTATTGTCGACATTGGGCGACTCTACTATTTTTTTTAAAATTCGAAACCGATAGATATTTATTGCCTGATAGAGATGGGGAAATTATTTTGTATTATTTATCCATGTTTTTTTCCATTCGTTGATAAAGTTTCAATTTTTAATATTAATGAAAACTACGAATCAATCAATGATATTTATTTTCTAAAAACACTGCAGTTACCACAAATCATGATATTACATATTATTAAAACAAACATTCGATTAAAAAATGATTTTTAATTTTTTAACATTATATATATATATATATATATATATGATGAGCAGCACCATGGTGCGAGTGGGAGGTCTTCGGGACGGGAGGGGGAAATTTAATACCTTTACTTTAGCGAGCACGAATAATTCACTGTAATGATTATACAAATTATATGAACTGTAAATTATACGAACGGAAATTTATGCGAATAAAATTTACATAAAGTTTTTTAGAATACAAATTTATTTTAAACGAAATTTATAAAATTTGTTACATGTTAAATATTTTGAAAAACATCTAATAAAAATATTTATTAAATGATATATTTAACATAAAAAGTATGCATATTTATTTGTTTAAATAATATCTATTGGATTTACACATTTTTTCAATTAAATTAAAATTTTTAATTACATTAAAAAATTAAATATTATTGTGAGGAAAATTAACTTATATATTACTACTTATATTAAATTATCATATTATCATATTATACATTTGTCCCAGCCTAATCCGTGTTAACAAAACAATTTAAAATTTTTTTATTATTTTTTTTATCAAGTTTATAGAGTTTCAATGAATTCATCACTTTCGTAATTAATTTCGTCATTTTAAAATTGTTTACTAAGTTTTTAATAAATTTGTTCCTCTAAAATGGGAATTCATTTAAGTTTTGATCACAAAGAAGAAATAATTCAATATAAGAAGAAATTTAAGAAGACAATACACGATCAATTAAAGTGTTATTTTGATGAAAAGTTTAAAAAAATATTGGCCTTCGACAAATTGGTGAAATTTTGAAGAATGAAGAGTCTATGTTGGCTGCAGTGGCCAATACGAGGGCCGGAACAAAGAAAATTGTACAACCAGCATATCCAGATTTAGAAAAAGCCTTAGAATTATGGTGTGATAATCAAGAAGCAATTAACAACCACATAACTGAAGCAATAATTATCTCTCATACATAATTGTTTGCAGTGGAGCTTAATATAGAGAATTACAGTATGTCAAACGGTACTCTGTCGCCTTTTAACAAGAGAATAGGAATGAAAGCAAGGAAATTGCAAGGCGAGATGGCTAATGTTAAAATTAATGATTTTTCTGAAGAAATATAATCGATTAAATTTTTAAAGTCTAATTACGATTCAAGTGATATTTTTAATATGGATGAAACTGGGCTTTATACTATAGCTCAGTTCCCATCCTATCTAATTCAAAGGCTCCTATTAAAGGAAATAAAAAATTACTTCAAGAATAACCTTGATATTTTATGTTTCTTTAACAGGTGTAAAACTTTCACCTTTTATGGTTGGTACAGCAATAAAACCGCGTTCTTTCAATTCTGTCAATTTTCAAGATTACATAGAATACGGTTTCTCGAGAAAGGGATGGATGACCTCTACATTGTATAAATCGTTGATAACAAAATTAAATCAAAAATGACAAATCAAAATAGAAAAATTCTTTTATTAATTGACAACTGTCCAAGTCACACGCAGATTCCTTTGTCAAATGTTAAAATATCTTTTCTGCCTCCAAACACAACAGGCTTATTGCAGCCATTAAACTTAGATGTAATAAGATCATTTAAATGTTTTTTAGAAGACAGCAAATGCTCAAAATGCTAACATTTATCAACTCAGGAATTTCCGTTTTTGATGCATACAGAAATCTTACTTTAAAAGATGTTGTGCTGTTAATACACTTTGCCTGGGATAAAGTGATAAAAAAGACAATTACTGAATGTTGGAAACAATCTCTGATAACAATGAATATTTATTATCCAGAAGGGGCGAAACTTGTTGAAATTGACATGTCAGAACTAAAGGAATTATCACGTGAGTTAAATTTGCTAGGTATCATATCTGTTGACGAGATTGTTTATAATCAAGAAGAGAATCTGATATTTGAACCGCAATCACATGTAGAAATTTTATTATTTATTAAAAATGGAATGAATCGAGATCAAGAAAATCAAACAGAAAATAAAGAATTTATTCACATCAGAAAATCTACTCCAAATGATTTCAAGAAAATACTTACGGTAAATTATGAAATTATAAAAATTTTAGAGAATGAGGAGTGTGTTGATAAAGACGTTTTATAAAATGCTTATTCTTTGTTGGAATATGTTCGAAAAAGATCAAAATCAGAAAAACAGACAAATACACTTGATAATTATTTTATGAAAAAGTCTTTTAATTAATAAATGTTATTAAATTTCTTCAGTTTTTTTCAATCCGCCTACCCCGCTCAATCAGCAAGTCCCCGTTCAATCCGCCAAATTCTTAAAAACCCCGTTTCATTTCTAAGCGGATTAGGCGGGGACACCTGTATATATTAAATTGTAATTTGGATCCAGATTAATTTTATAAACTTCTGATTTGTTTTAATATTGTGTTTTGTCACAAATTAATAAATTTTGTCAAAAATTAATAAATTTTGCGATATTTTGTGTGATTCTTTTTATAATGGAAAGTACTTACATGACAACCACGCCAAGTGCCATAAATAACCTGGTGCCTCAAATGTATAATGGAGATGGAGATCTGGAACAGTTCAGCACAGATTGTCAGCGATTTTTTGAGGTTTCACAAATCAGTGAGACATTACAACCACTGGTGGTTAAAGCATTTATACACCGTGATTTGCTTGCCACGTATGAAAATGTGGACAGTAAGATTTTTAATTTCGTTGACAGACTCAGGAAAGTATTCAAAAGACCAACGTCACTGATTCAAGATCTGCAAGAAATAATCAACTACAGGAAAGGGGAAGATTCCGCGATTATATATTGCAATAAAATCAAAAAGGTGGTTGACCGAATTCTCAATCATAAATGGACCAAACCAGAATTAATGACACACATGGAGTGTGAACAATATGAAATAACTCTCTCACATCCATTCTTGTCTCTTTGGGACAATACTGCTCCAATCGTGTCGAAACTGGCATCAGTATCCAGTATAAATTCTTTCTGGAAGTCTGGGAATCCTAGAATCGGTGGTGTTGTTAAAGCCTCTTTCATCTCTGCAAATGCTACATCACATGCGTCTGTCCATAACAATTTCTTCTTGTTCAATCCACACAGTTCGTCCAATGTCTTGGCCTTTGTTGCGTAGTACTTAATAAATCGTCTGTAATAATTGCAAATTCCAAGGAAACTTCTTATATTCTTTACACATTTCGGTTTTTCTTTATGACTTCTAATTCAGATGGGTCTGTCTGTATACCTTTATCATTAATTAATAAATTATATAATGATTAGATAAACATTGTTTTGATATATAGATACAAATATATTATTGTTAATTTAGTCTAATGATGACGGTTAATCTACCAAAATTAATAAAAAATATATTAGAATGATTGTTTTTTTGTATTTTAGAAATAATTTATCATTATTTTAAAATATTTATATTAATGTTAAATTGTCATTTAAATCCGTTCATTGGATTTAAATTGATTTTTTTATGTTGGTCCAATTCAATATAATCTATACAACTGAAAATTAGTTTTTAAAATTTACAAAAGGAAAAATTATTTAAAAATATAGAAATAATATATAAATTTGATAAAACGTGGTCATTACAGTATGGAAAATTTTTTCAAGTTTTTTTTAAAATATGTATTAAACATTTCACAGTTTTATGTTATCAAATGTATCAAATGTATCAATATTTTCTGACACTACTGCAGATGCGTATGCATGTATAACATATAATATATAAGCCCAGATTTTCATCTGCGTAACACTCAAAGTTTGCTGTGATCAAATTTTTTTTTGCTTTTGCATGGCTCAAATTTTTAATTTTTTAATCAATGCATAATAACGCCGACTAATATGAAATTACTAATTCCAAAAATGTATTTCAATCATAAAATCTGTTTTGCCTTCATAAAAATTTTCGAAAAACATTTTTTCTTTAAAAAACTCTGATATATAATATATTTGTCTAAAATGTTAGTTTTTTTGTATGTTTGTCAGTCACACTATGATATAAATGCAAAATGGGGGAAGAACCGAAGCGAATCCACGCAAAAACGTAGTCAATCTGGATAGCTTGCATCAAAACGGTTCTGTCGATGCAGCGCTTTCAGTGAAATGCCGGGAAGCCGACAAAATATACAAACTGTTAAATCAACACCGAATTTGAAACAATAAATAATAAATTATAATTATGATTTTAAAATTAAAACAGAAACTTTCAAAGAAGAAAAAAATCAGCTCTTCCGTCATATGACGAGTCTTTTTCTGATATAGATATATAAATACATCAAAACGAAATGAAAAATTAATTCATAAAAACATTTTCAGTATTTTATATTAATTTTATGGAGATGTGATCAAGATTCGGTGTGATATAGTGCCTGCGTGATAACTTGTAATGTGGTAAAGTGTCATGGGATAAAGTCTCTGGACACGGAAATATTCTACGATTTGATATTTTTCATTCAACCATAGTCACATCTTTCAATATAAAAAATTTAACTCAATAAATGACAATTTAAATAGGTTCTCTAAAGCAAAGATTGTATAATTAATCTAGACATAGACAAGTAGAGGTGGGCACGTTTCGCGTTTAAACGACCGTTTAAACGTTTACGATTTTTAAGACGTTTAAACGTTTAACGATTTATAAACGAGCGTATTGTTCTTAAGTTCGTATTTCAAACTCACGATATGGGTTATACTTTTTTGAAACTTTTATCACACTACCTAAGGCCTATTCATTTGTAAAGAACACATTATCCCAATCTATTGAGCTTTTTCGTGGGACTATATATACAGAATATGAAAAATGGGATCTTTCGGATTACTTATTTCATTAATTGTGATCATGCGTTACCACAAAAAACAAATAGTAATATAAATTGATTGTCAGTAATTATAACATCTTAATATGAATAAATTTTTTCATAGTATTTTATTTAGTTGAACTGTGACTAATTTTTGATATTAGTATTTTTCAAGTGCAAAATCAATACATCTAATAGTGTCGTGAATTATATTTGTGGTCTCCTATGCATGTAACAAACAATTAAAACTAAAATTTAATAGCGTAAAATATTATTGTACATTGAAAAGTAACGGTTCGTAAATTGAATCATTAATATCAATAATTAATACAATTTTGTCATTAACTTTATTTTTGTGAAATTAAACTTTTTGAACAGCTTAAAGTGTTATGCCGTTGTTTATAACATGACTGCGGAGTCGGACTAAATTATCCGACTCCTTTTTAGGTCTATTTACATGTTTACATCTGGATATTTTTTTAATTAAACAGAAGCGTAAAAAGACCAAATAACTAACTTTCGAGATACAAAAATATATAATTTATTTATAGTAATACATTATGTTTTTATATGCACTGAAAAAATAACAAAATTTAATGTAATCTAATCATCCTAATATTTATTGTAAGAAAATCATTACAAAATGGTCCTCTATTTGCATCTAACAAATCCTGATCAATAGAATCCCCTATTTATTTAAAGTTGAAAATAAGCGATTCACGGTCATCGATGTGGAAGGCAACGCTGATAGCCTGGGGTGGAGGCCCTACGGGTCGGGTGTCAACTTACGGGCTACGGGCTACATTACAAGGCACTTTTTACATTTTTAGTTATCGTTCATTTGCAGAATTTTAAATCATTGCTGTCATTTTAATTTTTTAAATTATTTATGTTTTGTTGTGTTTTCGATTAGCATGCATAAATTATGAATAATATTCATACATTCGTTGTTTCAAAAAAATAAAAAAATTGTCAGATAACAAGAAACTCTGCAAAAATACTGGTTTCTAGGGTTCATTGAAGAAAAATAATAAGATGGTTAAATTTTAGTGATTGGATACAGGATTTAGTAATTATTTATTATTTTAGTCATAGTTATAAGAGAAACTTTAAAAAAACTAAAACCATTAATTTATTAAATTAATTTACATGAAAATTAAATTAATATTATTATCTTATATAGAGATTTCTGATAAAATATTTTCAAATTTCTTAATACTAATCATTATTTTTTAACTAATAAATATTTCAATTTTTTAAAATAAAATAATGAAAAAATTTAATTTATAATTTTTTCAAATTTAATAAAAAATAATCATTTAAAACTTTTATAAATTTAATTGTTTCGATGTTTTTCTGAGGAATTAAATGTTTTGGTATTTTTTGGTATACTAAAATTAAAAAAAACTTAAATTGATTTTTTTGATTCAATATTAATTTCCACTAATAATAAAAAGTTAAAATAAAAAAATATTTTAATTTAATATTCATTTTAATTTTAAATATTTTAGTATTAAATTGAACGGTATTAACTGTCACACACTGTGGGCCTTCTATCTCTTTCAATGGTATTGAGCCGTAAGCTCTTTAGAGGGTCCACCCCAACTAAAAAGTACCAGCAACCCCACATAAGCCTCACCTAAGCGGTGCGATTAAATTAAATTAACTTACGATGTCTCTGCGGACCCCCAGTAAAAAACGACCGACCATTTTCGGATGTTCCATGATTTAACATTCCTTAGGCCGTTCCTGTGGACTTTGATCAGCCAGCGAAAAAACAGTTAATTTCCTTTTTCAGATAAATCCATTAAACGGAAATTTAACACTTCTAAAGAGATCACTCCCGAGAGATTCGTTGAAACATTCGTATCGACGGTCCGTACCTGAATACTACTTGTAATTATTGGATTGTCTTCCTTCTTCCTGGTATCGCCGATCAATTTTACCCCACCATACAAATCGCCATCACAACAGTCACCTGCTTTTCTTCTTTGATGCTTCTGTTGGATTTGATTGGATTGATTTGCTTCTTCCGTGTGATCGGCCTTGTATAGAGGTGAGCACGTTTCGCGTTTAAATGACCGTTTAAACGTTTTCGATTTTTATGACGTTTAGCGATTTATAAACTAGCGTATAGTTTTTAAGTTCATATTTCAAAACTCACGATATGGCTCATACTTTTTTGAAACTTTTATCACACTACCTAAGGCCTATTCATTTGTAAAGAACACATTATCCCAATCTATTGAGCTTTTAGGTGGGACTATAAATACAAAATATGAAAATTGGGATTAATATCATATTTGAGAATTGCATCAAAATTTCCGGTAAATTTTTTTTGTTAGACGTAAAATTATTTAAATTATATTTTTTGATTTTCTAAATTTTTTCAAGTAAAAAAGTTTTAAAAACGAGATGTATTGTATTGAAGAAAAGGTATTGGTTTTTGATGAAGCTTATAATTAAAATTTTAAACGTTTAATTTGCTAAACAAAGACCGTTTAAACATTTATAAAATTTTAAAACGTGCCAACATCTATCAATGCTGTTAGAGATCGTTTACCGTATTTCCGCGCATATAACCCGCAAGTCATGTGTGATTTTATCTACGCCCCATGCTACTCGCAGCGTATAAAAATAGGCGGTGTATCCTAAAAATAATTTCCATGATAACAACTAACATTTCAGGATGATAAATAGCGGATAAAATGTGTTTTTACATCCTCCAAATGTCCCTGGCGTTGAAAAAATTATGCGGGTTATATGCGCGAAAATACGGTAAACGTTTTTTAAACGTTTAATTTGCTAAACGAAGACCGTTTAAACGTTTAAAAAATTTTTAAACGTGCCCACGTCTATAGACAAGTAATAAAAAGATTGTTCGAGGAGCGTATATTGACTATCATTACCGGATGGAAATTCATTAAATGTTTTAAAGATTATTTAATTATTTACAATTCAATTGGTTTGTATTAAGTGTGTAAATAAAACAATATATGGGATTGACTTCATATAATGATCAATGTGTCAAACGTCAAATAAATTACACCTGTATGTTATAACTGATCTATTAGTATTCATAATTCTTTGCTTAAAATGAATGATTTTGTGTATTTTTTGTTTATTTTGAGGTTAACTTTGATGTTTTTAAATGAAAATTTGTTTTTCAAATTAATATAACATAAGCACAATATAATCATTGTGAGGAATATTTGAATGTTTGATGTTTTGTGTTTGAATGAGTATGTTGATTTGGAAATCTGTCTCTCCTACTCAGATGGATGATTGATATTTTACCACGTTTTTATTAGCTTGCTTTCTTGTCTGTTTGTCTGTCTGGAACAAATCTTGCGATTGATTTTTCGACCCCTTTCAATCATCCAATTGAGCTGAATTTTTTTATACAGGCTTGCTTCCGATGACAATACAATTTGATAAAAAAATTTTGTAAAACAATAATTTTTTCTAATTTTTTTTGCAAAAAACCACTTACGATTATCTACAAATTTATACACTGTATTAAATAGCAATCTTTTCGTTTATTTTCATGAATGAAGTTTTATACAGG
>MQRK01212906.1:5947-18505 GCA_001938485.1 Girardia tigrina | reverse complement strand
TGGCTTTATTGTTTTTTATTATACATCAAAGTTTTATCAATCCGATTTGTTTTCCAAATTCTCAATATTACTTTCTCCGTTGCTCATCGTTCTAAATTCTAAAATAATGATCATTATCGACCAGGTTGTTTACACAAATTATTATTTGCTATAATTATTAAATATTTTAGGTTTTTAAATGAGAATGGTTAAAAAGTGGTTAAGAAGAGACAAGAACAAAAGTTTTAATCAATATAGAAACCAATCTCAACTCACCAGTATTTTGCTTGTAGAAAATATAATCTAATCTTTCACCGTTAGCATGCATGGTCAACCAGCTTTTTGAGCAAAATGAGTTATCTGGACGATGAGACGTTGCTCCATCGACTTCTGGGTTTTCAGGAACAATTGGCTGAAAGAGGAAATTCACAAATAAATAAAATAATTATTCTTTAATTTTACTTTTTCTAATTTGGAAGAAAGATAATCGGATTGAGATTTATCATCGAAATATATTGCAATAAAATTTGATTTTTTAATGGCGTTCTTGATTTTAACAAAAACTTGCCATTATTTTTTAAATTAATTAAATTCAACTATTTAAAATATAAAAAGCGAAAATATCAGCCAATTAAAAATATTTTTTAATCAATAACGATGGTTTGTCCACCAATATCAGAACAAAGAAAAATTGAAAAGTTAATTATATATGATTGCAGAGAGTGCAGTTCGAACGTTAATTTTAGGTTTCGAGGATCTGATAATTATTATTACATTCAGTGTTCAGAGTGTTACAATTTTCAGAATATATACCCCCTCCTTCATCACTACTATATTCCTGGATTCAAGAATCATTGTTCTGATGGTGAGTTCAAACCGTCGAAATTAACTAACAAATAACTGTTGACAATATGACAATTTATGTATGTTTATTCGTAATTTAAAATGCAAAGTTATCATATATTTTAAATTTAAGCTTACCATTAAATTACTTTTAAGAATTTTTTAGAATAACGTTTTTTATTTGAGTACACTCGGCCTTCTATTCATCATTGAGCTACAGAGTGTATTGAAATTGTGTTAATACTTATGCAGCGAGCATTTATGTCTCAAATTCTTGATTTCTCAGAAATGGCTTTATTGGTAAATGAAGATCTGAGTTATTATTGACAAATGCTGCTAAATGTTTCTACCATTGAATTGTAAATACGATGTTGACACAGTGTAGAGTGAATGTGCAGTAAAAGTCAATAATGATGTTGGAAATCAAATTGCATGAAAAAGTGTTTTCAAAGATAAGAACAACTCGATATGAAATTAAGCGAAAGCAATTCTCGAAAAGGATAAGAATGAAATATTTCATTAAATTTACAGAAAAATCGCCTCAGTAATTTATTGAAATAAATACCGCCTGTTCGGGATTCAAGTCTTATTATGATTATTGTACGATATTTGTATCGATATTTATATTCTCCTTGATACCTTCTCTCTCCTTCATCTATTATCTCAAAAAATTAATTTAAAAAACAATTTGTTAATTTTTATTACTTTTGTATATAGACTGAAAAATGAAATATGATAAAAAAAAGATTTGTTTATTTAACAAGTATTGATGTGCACAATTTAAAAGATTTGCTGAGTAATCAAATTATTTGAAGATCGTTCTATTTTGAATTAAATTCCTAATTCAATTGATAAGGACGAGAAAATTTGTACCGCGTAATTTGAGAAAATTTTCGGCGTGTTGGTCGCCGC
The DNA here is from genome assembly GCA_001938485.1 of Girardia tigrina. NCBI lineage: Eukaryota > Metazoa > Platyhelminthes > Tricladida > Dugesiidae > Girardia > Girardia tigrina. The sequence continues at coordinate 16,771 of MQRK01212906.1, read as the reverse complement.
TGCTAAATCCGATTATTTTAGCAGACGGTGAAATTTTCAATCTATGGATTCTAACAATAGCTGATCGTTGGAATAATAATAATAATATCGAGAAGATAATTAACGATTCGAAATTTGTTTCGTTTAAGAAAAATGTAGAAACGAAAGAAGGATGTTTGAATTTTATTGAGAATTATCTCATACCTTCTCGCAATGTTTATAGCTTAAACATCATTTTGCGAGATGTTTATCAAGTAACATGGATTCAACGATGGAAACCTTTATGTCAATCCATTCAAAGCGATATTTTAATAAATCATCTTCTGTTCTACACAAATCTAAATACATTAAAAATATGGGCCCAGCACAGTGACATCGAGATCGAGATCCTATCAAAAATTTCATCTTACACGACTGCTACCACCGTCCGGTTCTCGGGGTAATTCGAGGATCGGACGGATCACCGCCACAGGTTTTGTATACTGTTGAAAATCTTTTGATAGAAAGAAAACTGTTAATTTATACTATAAATTTTATAGTTATTAATATTTTCAAACAGTATGCGAATTAAGATTGCTTGACATTATCTACGGTAATGTTTGATTCAAGACTGGAATTCATAATTTCACACAAATATTTATTAATGAAAATTACACACATAATTAAACAAATTTCTTTTAGTTAATTTAACCCTTCGTAACATGGTGTGACACTTCTGTAACAAACCGTTGTAACTCTTACAGGATCTCTAACTATTAACATGTCACATTTTAAATCACTGTTGCATATCTGTTACACACCGGTACATGCTCATTTTTAATAAATGATTGTAACATAACTTTAATTATTTTTAAAATGTCTGATCATAGGATGACGAACATCCAAATCGGGAAACGTTCGAATACCACTCGGTGGTGATTTTCACATTGCATGCAAATCGCCTCATAAAACAAATGTTAAACCAGCTCTTGGTTCCATGCAAATCGTTGATAACCGATGTACAAGTATATTAATTAAATTGGACACAAAGACCCGATTATTAGCAAAGTAATTAGAGCCGGTAGCATTATCCAGATAGATCAGTGGAAGGATTTTAAAAACCTTGATTTATTAAAATTAGGTTACAGAATTGTCATTCATTTAGTTTCATTTGTTGATAAACAAACTTGATGAAGAATTTCTTACCAGACTTCCTTTTCATCTAGCACGAGGAACACTTTTTTTTGCAAGGTAAAATGAGATTTGAGAAGGGCTGACCCCACCTTGTTAGTAAATTCATTTTGACTTTACCGGCATTTATCGAGATGAATGACTGCGCCTGCCATGGGATAGACTTGTAAATGTATTGCTAGCGTTTGGCAGATTCACGATTTTGTTAAGTTGATCGTTTTGCGTGGTTGATGCAACATCAAAATATAAGTCTTGTCCGATAGAAAATAATACTGACTAGAGAAAGACCTGTCGTATATGACGGGGGAGCTGAATTTTCGACTTTGAAAGTTTCTTTTTTAATTTTTAAATCGTAGTTATTATAATTTATTATTTATTGTCTCGAATTCTGCATTGATTGAACAGTCGGTCAGTTAAATCGGCTTCCAGAGCCTTTCGGCAACGGCGATGTACAGCAGAACCATCTTCATGCGGACTATGCAGAGTTACCTCAACTTTACGCGGATTCACTCACTGTTCCTCCACTATTTTACATTTTATCAGCATATATCTGATCATAGAAAAATTTGAGCTTGACCGAATCAGATGATAACGAAATTTTGCAAATTAACCTAAATTGATTTTTAGCAATATAATTAGTAAATAAGTGATAGAAATCGCAATTCGTCAAATAAATTAGTATTTTATTAGTACTTTCATAAAAATTTTCACGAAATTCCGTGTATTGATCATCAAAATCGTCATTATTCGAAATCGCTGTTAATTTAACCATTTAACGACTTGTACGGTTTTCGATCGATTTCATGGGCTTCCGGGCGTCTTTCGGCGAAGGCACTGTACCGATAAAATTGTATTTATTTCCCGATTGACTATCTACATAAGTGAATTCACTCCGGTTCATCCGCAATTTCACATTGAAAAGCGTGACCGACAAACAAACAAACTTTATAGACTGTAGTGACCCAGTCGATTATTATATATAAATTATATATAGTAAATTATATATATATATATATAAAATTATATATATAAAATAAAAATTAAAAAATCATTAATATTACTGTTTACAATTATACTATATTGCCTGCGGGGCGTTTTCTTGTAAAATCGATTTGCAAAGGAATTTTCTGCAAACCAATTTATCAATAATCCCACTGAAAGTGCTCCTCTTCATGTGATATATTTTCTCAAAATCTCGTTGTGCAACCGAATGATTCTCTGACGTTTCCATCGATATTGTTACAACAGAAGATCATTCCTTGAAACCTTTGAACAACAAACACAAATCGAAATCGAGATTTATCTGTGCCGTTCTCTCTCTCGTATGTGATTTTGTTTATTTATATTGTATAAAAATAAAAGTTTTATACATATTTATCTTTATTTTTTTACGTTAAAGGAGTTCACTGAAACACGTTTTCAGTTAGCTCTTTTACATAGACAAATATTTTATATATTAATATTTATATAATATTTAACGAAGAAAGGCAATATATAAATTGAGAAATATAAGCAAAAGTTATTACATTCAAGCATTTATAAACATTCAGATTTAAAGACGAATGATGTTTTGTCTATTTATCTCATTTTACATATTTTATTTATTGGTTAAATAAATATTTTCTATCGGACAAGACTTTCATTCCAATCCTATAGAAAAGATAGGAATGACAAAGCATAATTAATGAATCAACAGATCCAAAAACGATAAATAAATACAAGTGTTATTTAGAAATAAAAATATGAAAGGTAGTAAAAAGACTTAAAAAATAATTATAGTAATAAATGTGCGCCCACTGATATGTTAAATAATGGTTCCAAAATTATTTTCATATAATGATTAATTATTCCCATATGACATATAACAATTCTAAAAACTGTATAAATTTACCTGAGTGAGCCAGGTATCTTTCAAGCCTGATCCAGCAGAAATAATATTGAAACCATTCATACCCTCATCCATATTCAGGTCCCCTCCTAGTATGACAGCATGAGATCCGTTACTTGTTAAATTAATAAATTGGCATAGTTCAAATCCCTGATTGAGTCTGTGTATATAATAATCATCTGATGTGATTGATTGGTATCTGGCGTGAGTCTGCAAATTATTCCATGATAAAGAGATTCATGGTATTCATTTGATACAAAAAAAGTAATTGAGGAATCCAATATTCATAATAAAATAATTATCGTGCTGCTTACCTGAGCACTGTTTCTCATCTACAATTTCAACATAAAGCATAGTGATATAATCATAACGGTCACGAAATTATTCCGTAAAGAAAATTGTGTTCATGACAATGCGTACATGAATAATTGTGTAATGAAAAACTATGCACATTAGAGATGGGCATTCATCCTTAAACGTATCTCAACCCGAACCCAACCCGACCCGACTGTATTTTATAATAACTCGAATGTAAATTTATCTTTATTGGGCAACAAATTATCTATCTTCTGCAAATGATTGGAGGTCCATAAAAGACCCAACAAAAAGCATTTTATCTAGGGTATTTGGTGATAAACGAACACGTCTTTTATTTATTATAATACCAGCTTCACAGAACTCTATCTGATGTTGCAGAAGAAGCAGATACGCTAAAAATAAGTCAAGAGACTCGAGACAATTCAGGATAGCGACTCTCTCTGGATTTCCACCAATCCATGAGATCAACTTCAAGACCAACACTTGGTTCTTCTGAGTAAATGTCCAGTTCCCCTTTGAGAGCTGTTTCATTCACATTGTTCCCATAAAATTCAAATTTAATCTGTCTTTTTGGGTCATTGCTCCGATTTCCCCTGTCTTGATAGACCCGATCTTATACTCTTCAATTTGCTGAAAACCGACTCGATGGGGTTCAAGAATGAGAGTACAGCGGTAAATGAACAATTTCAATATGGCTAGGGATAGATATGTCCATATGGATTGATGCATTATCATGGATTAGAGATAATGTCTCTCTGTTCACTGAACCACTTAGAACAGTAAAATATTTGGGTCCTTTTACAGAAATGACCATAATTAAGGAATGAGTTTTTCCTCTGTTTGTTAGGATAATGAAATGAATTCTTACTCCCTTTTTCAAGAGTCCTGTTGTTTTTCGAGTGTAAAGATCGAAACCAATCTTGTCAAAATAGATGATATTCTTTAATACTTACATTTGTAAATAAACATGAAAATGTTGTGATAAATCGGATATTTTTCAATCCGAACTTAACCCAATTTTCTAAACTGTAACCTGAACCCGACCCGACCCGGATTAATGAATGGATAACCTGTCCGAACCCGAACCGATACCAGGTTTGGTTCAGGTCGCAATCGTCAATCTCTAAATACGATTGCGTGCAAAAATAATATCGTTAAATATTCAAGTGATCTTTTATAAAAAAATTCAATTAAAATATATCTCATGACTCCAAAATGAAATTTTCTAAGCCTGAGAGATAAACTAATCTTACATTACCAGTGCTTCAAGTATATCCATCATAGAACGAAAGAGGATTATGTTCATTGTAGATGCTTTCAAAATAAATCTATTTTAAATATCGTTTGAAGATGGGCACTAGGGTGAAGATGTTTTGAATCATCTGACAAATGATTTCCAAGACTATTTTACTCAGAAAACAATTGGAAACATAGTAATGAAGTGAAAACACCTTCAAAGTTCTACCAAACACAAATCATAAAACGCCGCCGAGGAACTAACGGCTCCTAACTTCATATAACATATAGTATGTTTCGATTTTGCTTCACCAATATCTCGACAGAAGTTACAATGTATTTCCCCAGTCGACAAATTCTAACTCTTTGTGATTTAGGATTCGGTGAGCTTATTACCTAACACAGTTTTCTCAGACATTTCCAGAATTACTTTCTGGTCTTGGACATTTCTTAAGCAATCTTTCGTTTTATTTCTTTATCATTGTATCAATACAACAACAGTTCTTACACTAGAAACTCATTGGTTATATTTTACTTTACGATTCTTTCTGCCAATTTCTGAATTTACTCAAAGTATACATCTGGTATCTCATCGTTCATTCTATACTCGAATGCTTCTTTCAAATCTTCGAATAGAAAATAAGTTCGAGCAAAATCCTTCCGAGGGCGTTTTTGTATCACACTATTTCTTTGTCCATCGGCTTGTGCTTGTCAGACAAGCATTTTCTTTCATTTATCTGTCCAAAAAGCATACGACCAAAATTGCTTGTTTTGTTGCAGCCATTGTTTTGAACATAAGAAATTCTTGCATTCTTCAATAAATGTTGCCCCATTATTGTCTTTCAAAAAATTTACCATGTCAGTTATATTCATATAAAAAGTCATTCATAATAAAAGTCTGTTTTATTTTCATCAATAATTTCAAATTATGTCACGGAATATGACAAACAAATTATCCTTACACTGTCTGATTAACAGTGATTCACAATACAACTTCTTATGTGTATCAAAATTTGTTGGACAACGAGAAACGCATCATTAGAAATTGTTGAAATATGTTTTTTTTGTATTTATTTTTGTACTAAAAAAATGTTTCTAAAATATTTTGATTTTTTTATGGGGAAAATCGAATTCTCGGTCTGGGGGGTCGATTTGTTCCATGAATGTTACTCTGAGAGTAACAAACTACTACGAGACTAATGAAAGTTGAAGTCATAATGCCAAAATTTTATTAATATAACTCGATAACATATTTTCGAACAAATTTTCGAGGAAGTATAATGATAGAGAATGTGACATATAAATACGACTACTTAATTTATTATTTCTTAAATTTGGGAATTTTTTACATTAATTTTACTTTTATTATTTTTTAGAAAATCTTAAACTAAAATTTCCATTTTAATCAGTTTTCGTTTTTTTTATAATGTTTCAATAATAAAATAATCATTTTAAACTTTAATTTAAAATATTTTCAACCCTAAAATTATTCAAAGTTTTAATTTATTAAGACATATTTTTTAAATATTCTGAAAATTCCATTAAGAGATTTTAAATACTAGAATTCAAAAATTTATGAGACCACGAAAATCCTAACAAATGGTATTATAATTCATTAATTACCATTCACTAAGGATGAATGAAATATCAAAATTCTCCCACCTAAACACATTTTTTTCAAACAAATCCAACGCGAGACATTCGACAAGTAAACAAATCGATAAAGTAAACAAGTTAATATCTTCTGTAAATAAATTGTTATTAATTCTATAATCATACGGATAAATTACATGTGGAACATAATTAATTATTGATTGCTAACTAACATTAATTTAATAGCTTAATCCCCTCCCACAACGACTTTTGTTCCTTAATTAGCGGGTTAAGTAAAGCAGAATTTTAACCTTTATTTGCTTTGATATACTGAGTTGACTGTATATATGTACATATGTATATGGCACGGAGAAGGCTTCCTTCGTCATCCTCATTCGGACCAAGAATCATAGGCATAGCGAATTGAAGACTAATTTAACATGCTGAATGATAACGGGAGTGTTTCTACGATTTTATAGCATAGATTTGTTACGGTCACAAACAATTAAATGAATTTCAATTTTTGCGGGATCGAAGAAAACGACAGACTAAGAATTTAAAGAATTTAAAATAATCATAATCCAATTGAACCTCTGCATGGGGAATAAAAGTAACGAATTAACCAGAATATAAAGTATAATTGAAGATATTTTTGAAAGACGCATTCAACTTTCTTATGTTTTATTAGGAATGTACATGTAAAAATACTGACATATTTTAATGAAATTTCTGCTAGTGATAACATATTACAATAAGATAATTGTTGGCAAGAGAAAGAAAATGGAATTAATTATTTGAATCCAATTTACTTTTATCCTACTAGGGTGGCCCTTGTTTTTAAACAAAATAATTGTTTTCGAATTGAGAAAAGCAAAATTTTAGCCTAAATGATTGCCAAGAATTAGTGCTACACTTGGATGGACAGCTGCTCCTAGCACTCACTGGCGTTGAACGGGTAGTTAGACAAGCAATAATAGTAACTTTTCAAGGCAAGGAACAATTGTTGGGAGTCCCTGAAATCCAAACATCTTCATATGAAGAGCAAGCTATGGCTGCTTAACAATCAATGTATAAGTGGGGTCTAACCGACAAAATTCAAGTTATTTGCTGTGATACGACAGCAAGCAACACAGGTCGTGTAAATGGTGCCTGTAAAACCTAGAAAAACTGTTCAATCGTGATCTAATGTACTTCCCTTGCCGTCATCACATTTTTGAGTTGGTTTTGAGGAGCTGTTTCGATTCAGTGATGGGTGCAACTTCTTCTTCTTCAGGCATGGAGCTTTTCAACGGATTTAGACAAGCCTGGATGAAACTCGACAAAAACGTTTATATAACTGGTAGTAATGAAATGCCTGATGATGTCCGCTCTACCATTCTTGGATTTCTTAAACACTACCTTCCTAAGCAAAAGCAGCAAAGATATGATTACAAAAAATTGTTGTTAACAATGATATTCCTTGGCGGCATTCCGAGAAACGGAATTTTTTGTATACCAGGAGCTGTAAGCCATGCCAGATGGTTGGCTAAGGCAATTTATGCATTCAAGATATACCTTTTTCAAAATCAATTCCAGTTAGCTCATACCGAGAAGTTTTTAATCAGAATATGTATGTTCCTTGTTCGAATGTACGTTAAAACCTGGTTTCTGTCATCAGAAGTAATTACAGCACCATATTATGATTTCCTATTCATGTACCAACTGATTAATTATCGAGACATTGATCCAAAAATCAGTAAGGCTGCTGCAAAGAAATTTTCCGACCATCTCTGGCACTTGGTCCCGAAACTGTTGCTCTCGCCTTATTTGATGATAATGTTTCACCAGCAGTTAAGGTAAATATGGCTCACTTTTTGCTCGACAAAGATGAAGAAGCGGAGAAAGAAAAAGATCAAGTCAAGCGATACAATTTTCTTGATTATTTTCTTTCTTTCTAAACATGGAATTCCCCTCTCTGTTAACTCATGATACAAAAACGTTGTTCAATAGATTCTCTATCAGTACGGATTGTCTCCTAAAAGACCCTTCAAAATTTAATGATGATCCTGGTAACAAAAGTGGAATTGAAAAACCGATGAAAACATTTGTTGTGAATGATGTTGCTGAAAGAGGAGTGAAAGTCATTCATGATTACAATAACATTCTCCCCAGAGATGAAACTGAGAAACAATTTAAAATGTATTATACAGAATTTGTACATCATTTACTTCTACATTCCTTTAACAGATTGATTTGTGTTCATGAATATTGATCCCGTACTTAACCTTCCATGCTCTTTGACCCGTTTGCAATATCTCCAATGGCCTGACCCCCATTTAAAGTATATTTATAAACTAGATCGGAACACAAACCAAGAGAAGAGGACGGTGTTTTATTACTAAATATATCCCGAATTTTATAAGATGGAAATAATTTTTGAATTCATCGGTTAATTTTAAATATTTTGATCAATTTTCAACGGTTATCACACGAAAAAAATCAATTAAAAAATCAAATCTTTAAATCTTTTTTGCATTTATATAATTAAATAATTAGATTTCATTTTAAGGAAAGTGATCCAAGTTTGACGCACAAGAATTCTTAAACACATTCTTTCTCAAATTTATGATTCTTATATTATATTGTATCGTGTACAAAAGTATTATTTGTATTGTTCGGTAAAGAATGCTTAATTTTTATTGTTCAATAAAATTGCCTAATAAATTCTATTGTGTAAGATGACACTGATAAAATGCAAAATATTTGCTAGTTTAATGCACAAATATTCATCTATCACTCAAGGAATCCATTTAATCTTGTGAAATATTCTCTACTTGAACCGTGTCCGTGACTGTCGGGCGACCGTGTAATCTTCAGTGAGTATTACAACAGAAAGTATTTCGGGGGCCTCTTCAAGATAACACAACGCGGATACGAAACTTCCGTTGAAAAATTGATGAGATTATCGAATACTATGACTCATTTTATTTTAATTGTATTTTTTATAATAATAATTAGGAAAAATTTAAAAAATAGAATTTGAAATTTTGTTATTTAAAATAAAGAATTCGATTTTTAAATTATAAGGAGTGTAAGGGCAAAGCAACTAGAACTTCAGTTTCAAATACGGAACATGTTCAGTTCTATCCAGGAGTTGGTAAACATGTTTTCTAAATCATCGGCGTTAAAGGGCATATGTTTCAAAGTCATACAGAGAAATAAAAAATGTATAAAGCTTGGATGCAATTTTAATTTAAATGTTTGGTTTAAGAAAATCATTAATTCTTGTGTTATTACGAGATGCAATGTGATCGACACATGTAATGATGAAGCCAATGACAAACTTTCAAGTGGTGTAATTAAATCGGAATTGAATAAAGTAGATTTATCAACTGTTATACCAAAGGAAGCTATTAACGATGTTCGGYGAGAATATAGTATAAGTATAATCATACCAAAAAAACTTTTGGTGTACAAGCTTTTATAATTTGTCATATGTTTGCGGTTCTGTATCTATTTCACCCACTTCCCACATTTTTTGACTGAATAATCAAAGCCTACTAGGCGAAAACCCGCTTTCTATTTGCATTTAGATGTAGCAAATTTCAAAGCCTACTACTGAGGACAACATGAGAATGACACTTTAAATACTTTTTGCGGCCAAACTAAAGGTGGTAGATGAGCAGTGACAGTGAAAAAGTGTATTGTCACCTAGAATACATCAGTCCTGAAAGTTTCATGTCGCTAGGTGAACGGGAAGTGGGTGAATTTTCGATCGCAAGATTGGATGCATCCAGACAAATGAAACGTAATAAAAGCTTGTAATAAAAATAAAATGAGATTTGATGAGATTTCGGATAGATTTCCTATCGAGTACAATGATGGATGATGCTGCGAGAGAGAGGAGTGTCCTAGATCGACTGTTGGACCGTGGAGCAAACAAATCATGTTCTCATTTGATCAAAGTCATTCTTCGAAACCCCATAAGTTTTAAAATAAAATTTCCAATAAATAAATGTCTTTACAGTCCAAATGTACACTAAGACTCGAAAATCGAACTCGCGATACTTTGGAAAGAACTATTTATTATTGATTTAGTTTTTCCAATAAATTTCAACTGAACATTTAAAAACAAACTGCAGTATTTCCATACGTTTCTTTGGTACTTGCAATTTAACTGTTATGACATTTGACCCGGAAAAAACCTTATTGTTTTCTTTAATTGAAGTGCGATTTCTTCTGCGTCTTAGTTTGTAACGACTCTTAAAATCACCGATTTGTCGCTCGAAATATAGCAGAAGTAGTATATCGGANGAGGAGAATCAACATCAGTGAAAGTCAGGAAGTATAGAACGACATTAAGACATCTCTCTACAACTGTTAATCCATAGAACTGCGAAATACAGGTCATAGAGCTCGACTTTAAAAATGTGATCAAATGCTAAGGTGATACCGGAAAGCGGGGAATGAATGGCATCGTTAAAGATAAGCACAAAACTTCAGTGGAAACTTTGATCCATAATTGTAGAGAAATGGAATAAGTATTAGGTGTATAACTTAGTTTTTTGGATTTTTTTGCAGAACAGACAAGTTTATTTATATGACATAATAAGTTTTATTCTAATCAAAATATTTTCCATCGTTAATTATGACTTTTGACC
>MQRK01212902.1:5655-19176 GCA_001938485.1 Girardia tigrina | reverse complement strand
ATTAAGACAATAGGTGAGCCCATATTACAGAAACCCCGTCGTCAACCAGCTCACTTGGAAAACCATATTGATGAAGCAATATGGAATTTGGAACAACATGGAATAATAATGAAATGTTCTTCCCCCTGGTACACACCCATGGTCTGCGTATGGAAGAAAGAGAAAAAGGAAATTCGTTTGTGTCTAGACTTTAGACTTTTAAATCAGATTACAGAAATACCTGCCTTCCCAATGCCAAATATAGATGAGATGCTAGATTCTTTGAAAGGAGCCCGATGGTTTCGTTCTGTGGATTTAGGAAACGCTTACTATCAAGTGGAGTTGGAAGAAAATTCGATATTGAAAACTGCCTTTTCAACCAAAACAGGACAGTTTTGTTTTACGAGAATGCCTTTCGGCATAGCAGCGGCACCAGCAACGTTTCAAAAGTTGATGACAGATGTTTTGGGAGAAATGTTATGGAAGGAGGCATTAGTTTACCTGGACGACATTTTAATATTTTCAGAAACAGAAGCACAACATTTAGACCGACTGGACAAACTATTTTTGAAGATTCAAGCTGCAGGACTCAGAATAAACCCAGAAAAGTGTAAACTTTTTCAAACAGAATTAAATTTTTTAGGTCACATCGTTAACCGAGATGGGATTAAAACAGATCCTGAAAAAAATCAGAGCAATTCAAGATTTCGAAAAACCAAATTGTATTAAAAAGTTACGCAGTTTCTTGAGGTTATGTTACAGGAAATTTATTCAACAATATTCGAAATTATCTAAACCATTAGAGGAACTATGTGGAAGTTCAAAAGATAAACTTTATTGGTCTGACTCCCATACTGAGGCATTTAAAAGATTGAAGGAAGCATTGATATCGACCCCAATACTGCGTTACCCTGACTTTCAAAAAGAATTTATTTTAGATACGGATGCGTCATTTGACACTTTAGGAGCAGTTTTGGCCCAAATAAATGACAAAGGTGAGGAACAAGTGATTGCATATGGTTCAAAAACTATGTCAAAGCATGAAATGGGCTATTGTATTACTCGGAAAGAGTTATTGGCTATTTTTTATTTCACTCAGCACTTTAAACATTATCTGTATGGTGCAAGTTTTAAATTGCGAACCGATCACAAAGCAATAGAATTTATGATGATCACAAAGAAACCAATAACACCACAATTCCAAAACTGGATGAATTATTTAAGTAACTTAGATATGATTTTAGAGTACAGAAAAGGAATATTACATCAAAATGCAGATGCCTTGTCGAGAACAGATTGTATGACATGTGCGCAATGTCTTATTAAGCATGATGAAGCAAAATTGACCAAATCAAGGACAAGAATGCTTGCAATAGATGAAAATGAATTGCATATCCCTTGGCAACAAAGTAACGATGAAATTAAACAAATATTAGGGAAGTTAAATAGTGGTAGTAGTATAAATTTTAAGGAATGCTATGGTTGTGTAAGAACTTTGACAGACAAAATTTGGATCCCAAAAAATTCAAGGAAAAACTGTATAACTTTCTTTCATAAATTTTTGAGCCATGCAGGTGTGAATAAAGTATATTCTTTCATGAAAGACGAATATGATATGAATAGTTTTACTAAAGAAATAGAATCAGTGGTTCGTAGTTGTCCTGCTTGTCAGTTATCTAAAACATAAACGGGAAAAACGAAGGAAGTATCTCTTGACTTAGTATCTCAGCGTCCTTTAGATGACATTTATATAGATTTTTGTGGACCATTGCCTGTAGTTGGTTGTTAAAAATATATTTTAGGAATTATCGACAGATTTAGCAGGTATACAAGTTTAACAGCCGTAAATAGTCAAGATGAAGAAACATTAATTACAACAATCCAACATAAGTGGATATTTAGATTTGGAGCACCCGCAAATATTCATGTAGATCGAGGGAAAGTCTTTGAGTCAAAAAGTTTTAAAGAATATGCTAAATCTATGTTAATTACAATTCACTTTTCCAGTCCATATCACCACAGTTCAAACGGCATAATAGAACGTCAATTTCGAACTATTCGAGATGCACTGAATGCAACACTGAAAGATAAAGGAGGTTCAAACTGGGTTGATATTCTCTTAGAAATTGAATTTAGCATTAATGTGTCCAGACAAAGCACCACTGGGGTAAGTCCGGCGGAAGTTATACTGGGAAAACGTTTAACCTTAGATGGCTCTCGTCACTATGAATTAGAAAATAAAAAGATTATTGAAAAAATTAAACAAAGTGAGGCAAGTAAATCAGACAAATCAAATACACCAAGACGAGAATATAAGGAAGGTGATTTAGTTCTAGTAAAGATAGAAAATAGACAGTAAGGAACAGACCGTTATGAATGCCCTTATGAAATAATACGGAAACTCCATGATCGATCTATTGAAATGAAAAATAAAACCGGAAGAGTTATAGGTATAAATATAGAATGGCTGAAACCTTTTAAAGAAGGGGGGTGTTAGGATAATTAAATTAATATCAATACATATTTATATTTAAATTCATATCTCTATTTATAAATATATAAAGGATCCATTATATGATTATATAGACTCCTGAAATTGTTTAAATCAATCAACGTAATTATAAATTATGCGCATAATTTAATTTTGATTGGAAATAAATATTTCTTCTAGTTTCGATTTTTTAATGAATAATTCTTACATCTATTATTCTTCTTATTCATGCTTTCTATTTATTTTATTGTTATCATTTCAATAAAAAATAAATAATAAAATGATAAAATTTCGGTTTTGATGGATTAAATAAGGAATTGTTTACATTGCCATTTTCGATTTATCATGTGCTCATCACACCAGATTCGATTATATGAACAATTATTTGGATGCCATAACACATGTCAGAGTCAGTTATACCCCCATCACTTCTGTCGCATTATCACCGACCCACAGTCCTCAGATTAACATCACAGGTAGATTTTTAGGTCTCTTCCGTTGATAAATGTTTTATGTTGATCAATAGTCAAACCACACTGGGTCGGAGTTAACAATTTCACGGTCGATTTAAATCAACTTCACCAGTTGTTCGACATGTTCCATTTAGATGAAGTGTTTTGGAAGTCTATTTAGCTTTCGTGATCCGATATACTTATTTCTGTCTCTTTAAAAAGGGATAAAATCTTTATTAAAATGATTTTGTCACCCAATTCAATCATAATGCCGATCGATGAAAAAATTACTGTAACAATATATTATATTATTTTAATTTTATCGAATCATTAATATTTGTAGTCGATTTCCTTTTCTGACTGCTTAAACACGCTTCTCATTGGCACAGAAGGTGGGGCGTTGTTGGGACTCTCTTTAAATGAGAGTAGAATTATTCGATGTCTCATGGAATCAGACAATTCTGTTGATCTAACAACCTCAATCTTTGTAAGATTTTCTATAACTAATATGAGTCTGATTACAACTATGACAAAATCGACGGTTCGATACTATCAATATGGTTACAAAACCAGTGAAAAGGGATTGAAAACCACAACTTTGATCGATTTCACAATGAAAGTAAAGATAATTCACCAATATAGGTATTAATGATCTCGTGTCATTGCAGAACGACTTGACAAAGTTAAGTGACATTTATGACATGTCAAGCGCAAATCCGCGAGTGTCGTGTGTCGCGGTGAATCCCAACATTGTTGCGAGTAATTGGGTCGCTGTGGCATTGGATTGTGGTTTAATTCATCTCCAGCGGTTTTCTGAACGAGATTTCTTTCCGGTTGTCGAGTCTATTATTGATGCCACCTGTCCAAACACAAAAACCGTATTTCTTCCATCTATTCCCATTAAAACATCGAAAAAGCTATCAAATGTTCGAAAAACCACAACAAAAGTTATTGGACGAAGCGATAAAAAGAAATCGAACAAGTCCAAGGCAAATACAATCTTAAATGGATCTCCTCAGAAGATAAATTCGAAGAATTCCGAATTAACGATCGAATCTACCGACAGGAAAAAGACCAGTAATAAAAAAACCAATACGGTGAAATCAAAGAAAAGTCCGAGAAAACAAAAACGGCGATTTTCGACCGATTCAGATTCAAATGAAAGAAATGAAATCATTAAACAATCGCTTGAAATCTTCAGTGCTCAACCTTTCAACTCTAATAAAAGAATATTCGATGCTGACAGTTATGATTCAAGTGCAACAGAAAAGATGAGTGATTCTGTTATCAAGTCATGTATCCCGAGTGACACTCCCAGGAACACTGTTCATCCTCTTCCAACCACTAACGACAACGAGTCTGACAATCAAACTGACCTGAATTCGACTGAAAATGTTGAAATTGATTTGAAATCTGAGGATACCTCGTTAATATCTCAAAACGACGATTATTTAATTGATGATCGCTTATCTTTACTGAAGAGTAATGAGAAACATATCGATGAAGATCGTCCCGTCAAACTGATGGATCAGTTGAAAGTCGATCCTCAAAGAACACTGGTTAAGGAAAAGATTGATGATGAAAATAGAGTTTTAGTTTTGGAAACAAGGACATCTGAAATCGATTTGGAAGAAACAAACATTGATTACGTTGACGTAGCAGTTACTGTGCTTTCGGAAAATATTGAAAGCGATCGAGATAAAACTGATGATATGGATGGGGGTTACTTGATTAATGCTAAGAATACCGATTTGTCAAATAACACTAAATCAGCGAATATTCAAATCGAACCAGATGAAACTGATGACTATGGTACCCATTTAGTACATACTTATGTACAGTTTAGAGAGAACACAGAAACAGAAGTACACAAAATTGATGGTGTTGTCGGTGGTTGTTTGGTTAATACCAAGAATACTGATTTATCTAGTAACACTGAATCGGAGAATACTGAAATGGAACAAAACCAAGATGTCTCTGGTACTCATTTCGCGAAAGACCTCGAATCGAAGAGTACTGAAATGGAAGAAGATAAAACTGATGACTATGGTACCCATTTAGTAAATACTGATTTACAGATGAACGTTGAATCAGAGAACATAGAAACAGAACTAGACAAAATTGATAGTATTGTTGGTAGTCATTTGGTTAATGCTAAGAATACCGATTTATCGGAGAGTACTGAAATGGAACAATACAAAAATGATGGATCTGGTACCAATTTGGAGAACAACATCGAATCGGAGAGTACTGAAATGGAAGAAGATAAATCTGAGAACTATGGTACCCATTTAGTAAATATTGATTTACAAATTAACACTGAATCAGAGAACACAGAAACAGAACTAAACCAAATTAATAGTATTGTTGGTAGTCATTTGATAAATGCTAAGAATACCGATTTTTCGTCGGGGGGTACTGAAATGGAACAAAGCCAAAGGGATGGATCTGGTACTCATTTGGCGAATTACACCGAATCTGATTATACTGAGATGGAACAAGACAAAACCGATAGCTTTGATACTCGCTCAATAAACGTCGACTTACAATTTACATCTGAATCGGAGAACCATGAAACGGAAAGAGGCGAAATTGATCATAATAAGAGAAGTTATTTGGCGACAGTTGCGAATATTGATTTGCCACTTAATACCGAATTATCTATTAACACCGTATCTGAGAATATTGAAATGGAACGCGACAATAAAATAAATGAAAGTAGATATAAAGAACAAGACAAAATTGAAAATTCAATGGTCACACAGCCTCAACCGAGAATCAAACTAGTGTCATATTCCTCTGATAGTGAAGATTCCTTGAGTCAATCTCAAAAGAATTTAGATAGCGATTCAGAATTCCATGCCACTCATGACAAACAGGTCGATGCCGATTCTCAACCTAAATCTACTAGTACTGATTATTTAGTATTATCGTCCAATCAAAATGAATCAGTCGATGAGTCCGAAAAAGCGATCTCTAAGAGAACAGATCAGACTGCAGAGACAGACCCCAATAATTCACCATCATCCGACAGTCACATTCATATAATATTCGATGAAAGCGATCTCAATGTTGAGTACAGTGACAGTGATGGGAAATCGATTGATAATTCTCCTTATAAAACCCTTTTTGATATTAGACCAATCAATGCTCCAAAGAAAGAAATGATTAACGTAGAAAAGCACATAAGTAGTAATAATAACGTTAAAATCCCAACAGATCAACCGGAAGCTCATAATCGACATGGAAATGTGTTTCAATTTCTCAACACAATCAATGATACTTTCTGTATAAAACAAGAAACAGATGACAAACGCCCAGGCTCTGATTTAGCCGGTCCAAATGGGATTGAAAATTATCATACTCAAATGACGCTCACCTCCACGGACTCAGATGACATCAAAAAAGATGTCGCTACCGAACCGAACATCACGAATGAGGATAATCAACAGATTTTGCTGAATCACGCAATCTCGGATGAGATTATCAAATACGAAGTCGATTTAGAGGATTCTTGTTTAACCAACCAGAATTTGAGTGCTCAAATACATTCAATCATTCAAACAGAATTTGACGGAGGGAGCGAAAAATATATCGAATTTCAGTCGATGGTAGAAGCATCTTCTTTCGACAATCCCGCATCATTATCAAATAATACTGATGCTTGTGAAGGTCAATCGTCGACTATCGGTAACGAAAACTCGTATAAAGAAATCAACGAAAACTGTTCCCAAACCTTATTCAATCAAACCAATCCAGTAGGGGGAAAATGCGGGTTCTCCGGCACCCCAATTTTTGTCTTTTTAGAAATAATATCCCCTCCAGTACTACGTCCGATTCTTCCATCTCGAGCGGAGGCAGGAATTGTATTTCATCCATTTCTTTTTCGATTGCCTAAAGTAAAAAAAAATAATCATATATATAACATTTAATATATTAACCGTAAGAATTTGGAGATTGATTAGCGTGTTAACTGCGGATTTCATTTTTTTCCAGCCTGTTTCTCATGAAATTTAATGATCCATGATTTATGATCGGGATGCATTGAGTGTTACCTTGAAGGCAACACCCCATACATTTTCTAATATTGGAACAGACAGTTTGCGGCTGTTAATCGCCTTGGCGTCCTTGCACGTTTCATTGCTCCTCACGCGATGGAAGATTCTGTATGCATTGCTCTTCTTGCTCTGCGGTGACTGTGGTAACTGCGGTGACGGCGTTGTTGTGCATGATTTAGATTGCTGAAATTTAAAAATTATAAAAATAAATTTTAAAAGAAAAAAAAATATTTACTTACAAAAATATATGGCATCTTTATTTGGATTTTATTTTTGAAAAGTGATAAATAAAATTTGATTTCAAATTCAAAATTTAATTTAAAATTCAAATTTTAAAATTAGCATAGATACATAAATATTTTTTAAACTTTAATCAATTCAATTTAAATTATAATTTAACTAAATATATAAATGAAAACTTATTATAAATAAAATTTTCAATTTATTTACTAAATAATTATAAATTAGAATTTTCCGATAACGAGATTGAAGGATTTGTAGAGTATTTATGATACGATGGTGTATTCATAATTCGAAAAGTCAAAAATAAATTTGGAGAAATATTAATTTCTCAAATTGTTCTAAGTCTCTTTGAGAGTTTTAAATTTAAGTAACAATTAAATTCATTGGTAATTACTTAGATGAATATTATGTATGTATATGTTTGGTTCTTTATTCTTAAACTATATGACTAATACAAGTTTAAATTAAAACTTCTATTTTTTCTCATAGAAAAAATCATTATGAACCTGAAATGTTTCCTTCTTTGAGATTAACGTGTTTCGATCCGATATGTGTGAATGTTTTTACTTCTGGGAAAATGGTAATCACCGGTTTGAGAGATTTAAACTATAAGGATTTCGTAACTCGTGTTTTTGACTATATTTTGTTTACAACTATGTGAGTTGTGTTTCAAATATATTATATATTATATATATATATATATATATATATATATATATATATATAAATGTTTGTTAAAAATACTCGTCTTATACATGTCTTTAATCATAACCTTGCAAACATTTCGGTATGAACAATGAACTATAAATAGAGTTATAATACAAACACATCAGTAACTGTAATTTGAAATAGAATATATATATATATATGATAAAAGTGATCAATGTAATCATAACCGATGATAGCTCAGTTGGTAGAGCGGAGGACTGAAAATTTGAGATTTGGGAAAATTGGAATTGTGTGAAAATTATATACAATTAATATATTTGGATTTGTTTGAATATTTGAAATTATTTTAATTCGAATATGAAAAATTTTCAAAATTTTGAGAATTTTGAAATGCAAAATTTGGCTCACCGGAACGGTGTATCACGTCGATCTATTCACCGTTGGAATGCTGATCGAAAATGCTTCGATCCGGTACCGGTTATGGAGCCAACCAATCGATATCCAATTATCGATTTTTCTCAACATGAATCCGCTGATGACGAATGTGACGATAGCTGGACCAAAGTCATGCGTCGGAAGAAGCGCCGTGGCGGGCCTGTCCTTTTGGTACCGGATCAGACCCGCTACGCCTCCCAGATCCTGAGAAATCAATTAGAAATCGATTTTTCTAAAAAATCGTATCGCGATGCACTGATCGTTCATCGTCAAGTGGCACACTAAAATGATCGCGGCACGATAAAGAATCCAGCGCACCTTGTCCGCCAAAGATCGGTCTTCCGGGAGCCGAGTTATAAACCCAAACTCGGAAAAATCGATAATTCTTCAATCAAGTATCGATTTTACCCCCGGTGTGCGCAACACCAACATATGGCACACCAAAAAAGTGTCTAGATGAGACCGACTCAACAACATCGGATTCGAGTGAATCGGACGACACTATCGAATCCTACCATAAATTCACCGTCTCCGGAGGCCACTTTGGGGGTGCGGTCCGCGAAGGATATGTTGAATCAGAACGCGACCAATCCCCCCAAACCCATCCCGAAAAAACTGATCATACGAGCCACCAACTTTCAAAATCGGCTCATTTTTCGCGAAAAATCGCAATTTTCGGATTTTTCGTCCTCGGGAATCCTCAGACTTAGAAAATTTTCAGAATCTGAAAAAATATCCAGATAATGGACAAAATGGATACCGTTGGAACCGGGATGACGAGACGAGATTAGCGCGCCAACTTCCAAATCGATCAGACACCCCAGTCCGGACTTATTGGAAAACTTATGATCCCGAGTTTTCCAATAATCAAAGAAATTTCGATCACTATAAAGTCGGGCCCTATGAAAAGCGATATCCAAACAACCGCCCTGATGAAACAATTCCAACTCGCCGTCAGTCGAGCCCCTACCATGCTCCTGGCTGGGCAAATCCTAGAAAAGCTCTGTTTTTTGAACAGCAAGACTTGGAGAATTTCTCAAAAAATTCTCGATATCCAAAATTTTTTAAAAATACCCAACAATATGGGCATCAAAACAACCGCAACAATATGGCAAATTTGTTGCAACGGTTTCCAACTCGATCGGCCTCATGAGACAGAAAATATTCGAGAAAAGGTGAATCAATTTTTTCCGATAATCAAGGATTATCACACAACGAAACTATACAACCTCGCCAAAGACGGTACCATTATAACCGTAACAAAGACCCAATTCTGCAGAGTCACCATTCGAGCCCCCACCGTGCTCCTGGCCTGACTTATTCTAAAATAGCTCTATCCCGGAGCTATTACAATACAGAATTCCCACCAATTGAGGAATCTCGGATCCGCCCACGCGTTCACCCTCAGTCCCGGGGGTTCTCTGTTACTGGAGAGATACGGGACAAACAACGGTGGGTTCCGACTTTCTTGAATCATAACTTCTCGAGAAATTCTCAGCCTGCTCGAGCCACCTATGATCTTGCTGCTTCGATGCAGTTCCTAAAACCCCGAACAACCAGGAGAGTTCATCCAAAGTACCAACACCAGCGTCCGCCAATACCCCCTGTATATGAGCACAATGCTGATTCTGCTCGGAGCCGCCTTCGTCAGGATGACGACGCTTTGCCCTCAAAGGACTCCGGCCTGGCTGCTCGAGGGCAGGGCTCTGAAAAAGAAAATCTGGAACAGGCAATATTAAAACTTTTTAAATTAAATCGTCATCTAACCATTATATTTAAAAAGTTTGTTGATGTTTTTCCCAAACTATCAAGTAATTTCAAAATTATAATTAATTCCTTTGCCAACATTCAACATGTGTTACATACTCCGCCTCACCGTAATCACCTCCTTTTTTCTCACCTAACATATATGTCACAGAGAATCCTTGGCCTAGTTGTTCATATTATGGATCTCACCCCCCTAACTCCAACTCCTACTATGAACATCTTCAAACCCTCCGCTCTTCCATGTTTTTTCTTTTAAATACTCCACTCTCCGCTCTGCCCCTGAATTCCTGCCTCGACCGTATTCTTTCTGTCATGGCGTCCTTTACTGTCAAAAAACCATTATCGAAACGACCATTAATCCCTGTCTCTATTGCCGATGTTCCTACATCTCTTAGCAGTTTTAATGTATCAAATCTAATCATTACATTAACCACTGCTAACTCCACTTCTGTAGTTGACTTGGCCCATGAAATTATGACCCATCATTACTCCCATCACTGTCTATCATCCCACCCAACTTCAATGTCACCTGTCATCTCATCTGTTTCATCTGTTTCATCTCCTGCTCCAATCACTTCACAATCAATTTTAACACCATCTGTTACATCATCTGTCACCCCACCCGTTTTTTCTCCCCCACCTCTAGCACCAATTTCTTCAACTGTCACCTCTCTTGTCACCTCATCCACCTCATCTCTTTTACCTTTGGCTTCTGTTAATCCTCTATCTCTTCCACCCTGTACTCTTTCCCCTTTGCATGCTCGCTCACCTGTGCCATTCGCACTTTCACAATCCACTCCAATTAATCAATCATTAGTTCTCACCATCTCGCCTATCTCAATTCCTATAATTTCAACTACTACTGTCACAAAATCACCAATGTCGACGCCAATTGAGATCTCATCTCTCCCATGCATGTCGCCTTGCCCCTTCCCTCGTCGTTCACCTGGTGATACTTCTGCGGCTCCACTGTTATCTTTTAGTGAGGCTATTGCCTCTGTGTCCACCTGTTATCATAGCCCATCCACAAGAGCCTGTGCTTCTGTTCTTAATATGCTGCCTTCTAACCATTCCTTTCACCCTTCTGCCGAAGATCTTTTTAAAACCCAATCACCAACCTCGAATGCATCAATTGACTCCACCCCTGTTAACAACTCTGCTTCCTCTGCGCCTTCAGACCCCCTTCAAGATTCCACCGACAACTTACTGTCCAATGCCGATCTCGTGGACTCACTAGCCGCCAAAGTTGCGGGTTGCTCAACTAAACTCGCTATCAATATGGAGAAAGATCTCCGTAATGGAATCGTCTACTTCGTTAAAAATCATTTCGGAATTGATGAAAAAACTGCCAACTCTGATATCCTTGCCCCTGTTCGTGACCGAATTCTTGCGGAGGCTCTCACTATCGTTAATCCCTTTACTGACTCCCCCAATACTTCTCTCAATGTACCGGTCTCAAAAACCTGGGCTGGTGTTCAATACAAACCAAAACACAATAAACACATGGATTGACAATTACTGCCCCCCTCCGCCTCTGATCGGTGATGAGGATATAACTATATTTTTTGGGGATTTATGCGATAAACACTCGTGTGCTTTCATTAAACCCATTTTTACTGAAACAATTTTAAACTCGAACAAAACCCTCCACACACTGGGATATAATACTTCCCCTCTTTTTGCTTCTCGTTTTTCCTTTTTCCCTATATGCATTGAAAATACTCACTGGTCCCTATTTGTTATTGATAATGACAGCGCGTGCTCCTTTATTTTAGACTCCCTTTCATCCCCACCCCTTCGAAATAAATTACTCTCTCTTGCTAATCGCCTTCTACAACTTTTATACAAACAGGCCCATCTTGGTGCCCGCCCCCTTCTAAATAACCCTTTTCTTCCATCTGAAATCCAAAAAAATGGAATTGACTGCGGCCCATTTGTATGCGGCTTTGCAGAATGTGTGGTTCTCGGTCTCCCCTTCTTTAACATTAAAATTTCCTCTATACGTGCACGCGTTGCCTCCCTCCATCTTAATAGAGACCAGACTAGCCTGATAAGAAATAACCCAAATAAACTAAAAGGTGGAGGACCCCCTTCAGCCGAGTCGATCAACATTCTCCATTTAAACGACTCGCACATTTCAACGTTTGCCTTCGCTCGCATCGACTCTCGGAGAATCCTTACAGTCCATTCCTCTTTGGCGATGGAAATCTGGGAAAATCGCCTCGATTATGTGTCCTCACGCACCCAACTACCCTTATTTTATCAGAGACACCATATTTTTCTGCCTATTTATATTCTCTCCTCACGTTGGGCTTTAATCTACTGTAATGTCTCTGAGGGTAACATTGTCTTTTTAAACCCATGTAGAAACTCTACAGAACCTGCTCTCCTTCCTAATGTCAAAACCACAGCGAAACTGCTATCCCAGTTAACCCTTTCCCCCATTGATTTCACCATTTGCGCCTCTGGATTTCAACGTTCCCTAATTTCTAAATCTGAAGATTCCGGGCCTGTAATTTGTGGTTATATGCAACATATTAAAGCTGGTACTGAATCTAGTCATATTGATCTGCGATCGATCAGAAAAGAAATCTTCCTCATAAGTCGCAAACTCAGAAATGCTAACGAAGTTCCGGATGAAATTAAACAGTTCTATACCCGCCTCTGCTACCCTTCCCATCCGCATTTTGCAAGCCCAGGCTACCCTTGAATCTATAATGAATCTTGGGGTTGAGGAGGCAATCGAGTGCTTCGAAAATACATTTTTTTCTTCTAGATTTAAAGGCCCCTGTTCGATTTATATAGGGCGGGCCCGTACGGAAGTCACCCCCAAAAATAATATTTAAAAAAAAATTGTAAGTCCCTATGATCTCGTTAATATGACCGTTGCGACCATTAAAAAGAGTGACAAAAACAGTCTCGTTATGAAATTCAATTGATGACTAATGCCGACTCAATCAATAAATCCACCAACACATACACGGGCGCATTATTCGACTTGTAATCAACCAATTCCAATTAGCGTGCAAAATATATTGACATCGATTCCGAAATCATTGCAAATCAATTGAATTTTATTTTTAAGTAACACAAATAACATTATTCCGTTAATGTACATATTCGGTGATTTTGAGCATGAGTTACTTTATATTTTATTGAATGATTCTCAGTTGAATGTATTTTCGAAAAAAAAGAGTGTGTTTTTATGAATTCGGAAAGAACTTTAACAATTGAAAATTTTATTATCATGAATATTAATTGTATTTTTTATTGATTTTCGATTGTTTAAATCGATTAAAATTAAATAAATTTTGGCGCGAATTTTTTTTATTGTTTGTTGGAGGAATTGAATATCTATGTTGGTGAATGAAACTCAACTATTTGAATCGAACAAAATGAATTTCGTAACAACAGTAATGATGATTTC
>MQRK01212894.1:121480-157143 GCA_001938485.1 Girardia tigrina | reverse complement strand
ATTCGTTTGCGATTGAGATTCCTCGTTGTTCTGCAGTTTTTGATTTCGACATTTTCGGTAATTCTGTTTATTCAAACAAAAAAACATTTTTTTATTTGAATTTTATTTTCGTTGATTTATTTTTTTTTTTGATTTAAAATTCTTTTTCAACTAATTTAGGCATTTCTGAATATTTTTTATAGGAAAATGTGCTTCGAATAAATTAGTTGATTAATAATTTTTTTAAGTAAAATAGTAAAAAAATTGAATGTTATTTACATCATTGAAATTTGTAAAATTGAAATCATTTAATTATTCAAGGAAAATCGAAGCGCCACAACTTTATTAAAATTCTTTTTACAAGCTTTTATTACGTTTCATTTGTTTGTCTGTCTGGATGCATCAAATCTTGCGATCGATAATTCACCGACTTCCCGTTCATCTAGCAACATGAAACTTTCAGGACTGATGTATTCTAGGTGACCATACACTTCTTTCTTGACAATTTTTGAAAAAAAATAATTTTTTTTATTTTTTTTTGCAAAAAACCACTTACGATTATCTACAAATTTATACACTATATTACATAGGAATCTTTTCGTTTATTTTCATGAATAAAATTAAAACTCTATCTAATTATCAAATAATTATTACAAGCTTTTATTACGTTTCATTTGTTTGTTTGTCTGTCTGGATACATCAAATCTTGCGATCGAAAATTCACTCATTTCCCGTTCACCTAGTGACATGAAACTTTCAGGACTGATTTATTCTTGGTGACAATACACTTTTTCACTGTAACTGCTCATCTACCGCCTTTAGTTTGACCACAAAAAGTAATTAAAGTGTCGTTCTCATGTTTTCCTCAGTAGTAGTATACCAAAAAAATTTTTGGTATGATATTTTTTATAAATGTCGTTAATGATTAAGAAACTTTCCCTTCAAAACTTATTAATGACTTAATTTGAGTAATAATTTTGCTGTAATAACAATATTTATCAATTCAAAATGAAGGACATTAACACAATAGTCCATCGTTCAAAACTTGGTTCCCATCCGACACGGAAACGTTCGGTTCAAAACGAAATATTTCGCTGTGAAACTCAAATAGTCTGAAAATAGTCACACTGTAAAAAAGGGAAACTATTTATATTTTCAGAGTTGATGTGTGATTTTGTAGGCAAATAATAAAAAAATATTTTTATGAGAACAAAAATTTACTTTTATGAGATCTCAAGCAATATTTAATTATTCTCATTGAAACAGTACAACCTTTAATTTAGACGAATTAATTATTAATAAGTGATGAAAGAGGCTCAACTGAAAATCGGTTTTCGACAATGTATTGTCCTGATGACGACTCCAACTGAAACAAATGTGAACCAAACTACTTGTCTAACATTTATAAGATTATCTTACGTATATTTTTAATCAAAAAAATAATCCATAGAAATTTATTTATTTTATAATATTATTATTATTAAATATTGGCATATCCAAAGTACTTATTCTGCCCCAATAAAATCTGGGACCATGAATATAATCATCAGATTTCTCTCCTCGCTAAACCTGGCACTAAGGGCCCTCAAGGAAGACATCCACGAGACCGGTTCTCAAAAAAATAATTACAATATTACCTAAAGATCATCAAAATTCTATTAGTTTCTTTTTGTAAAGAATCCTTTTTTAATCTTCCCGATTTATTATCAACAGATAAATCTGAGCTCAAAAGTGTTTTCAATTTTCTAAACTGGTAAATACATTTTGAATGTATAAGTCTGAATTTTTTATGCGAAAGAAAAACTTATACATAGGTAAAAATTATGCAATTTTTTAATATTTGACTATGTTTTCAAGTATATTTTGATATTCTTCAATTTAAGATGATATCTGACGTTAAAACATTGGGCATGGTAAAATACTGCAACAAATAAGCGAAGCCTATGGTAAAGAGACTCCTTGATCAAGTAGATTAAAAAAAAGTAGATTAAGTATTTTAAAAAATTTAAGTGCGGTAGAACGAATATTCACGATGAGAAAACGTCTGGAGAATACGAGACATTGGTAGAGAAAAATTGGAAAAACTAAAGAATATCATGCGAAATGAATGGGAAGTTATGAAGGAACAATTTTAAAATGCCTTTAAGCGTCAGCTATGGACAGTGCATAACATATTCCTTTCAATATGAATAAGAAAGTTATACTCATGGTTCATGCGTTACTTTCTCAAAGAGAAAGTATGAGATTACGTATGAGAAAAGATTTCAGTGCTACCAAGAGAACCCCAACACTCATGCTTAAATTTGTGATCGATTCCTTGATAATATCGTGACAGAGGACAAAATATCACTCTCCTTCGACATCTCAAAAAAACAGAAGATAGTTACAAAAAACGAAGTCTTAAAAGAAGGGAGCTCTCGGAAATAACAGAATGGATTTTTTAGCGGCGAGAGGTTATGATGAATTTTTTTGAATTTGTGTGGTGTTGTTCACACTAATTTCGCTGACAAAACCTCCAAAATCAATGTTGAATACTATGCGTATGTTTCAGAAAAAGCCCGTAAGAAAAGGCGAAATTCCTAGGACTAGACATTGTTTTTACGTCACAACAACGAGACTGTAAACAAATCTGCTGTGACCCATGCTGTTCAGCGAAGTGACTTTGTTGAGTTTTCTTATTCTATCTACAACCTGAAACTTGCTACAAGCGATTTTTTCCTCTTCTGTCACCTTAAGCATATGTATTGTTCTTGCCCTTAAATACACCGTTTTTATTACTTTATTATAAGATTCAAATGCCTTGTTTGTCGACGAAGCAAAAATATGTGCACCCGAATACCAATTTTTATTTTTCTTTATTCTTTTATCGTTGAAATTCTTAATAAATTCTATGCATGAAGGTATATTTGAGTATTTTTGATTAAATAGGCGGGTACCAACTTCAAAAAAATCAGGTGAAGAAATTGCCTGTAAAATATATGTCATCAAAAATTGCGATTGTATAGTCATCCAATTTTGAAATTTCTGCCTTTAACATGAAAATACAGTACAGCTATATCAAATCAAATGAGGTCAAAATTTCAAATTGTTTCCCTAGATCAGATGTAATGGATTCGGGCTTAAATGTAATTTTTTGGGTTTCACTGCAGCTTAAAATAAAGTTTTAACATTTTTGAACGACAACTGATGTTTCTTTTTCTGTTAAGGTAAATAAAATTGGATGAAAAGATCTCTCATTATCACTATATCCAAACACCAAAATCGGCCAATCTGGAGAAGATACCTTAAATGTAAAATCGACGTGTAAAAACTTTGCACTTTCCAAATTGCTTATTAGGTTTTTTTCGGTCATCATGACTATTTTATTATCCACATCTAGACTATAAATAAAATTAGAATTTTTGGTCTTTGTTTCACGACATTGTTTCTCAATATCCTTAAAATAAAATTGATTAGTTTTTTTTACACCTTTTTCGATTTTTTCTTTAACATAAATAATTTTTCGATAATTTATTTTATCGTTGTGATTTATTTTAAGAGCATTTTGTATTTCCTTTGGTTTCGTGATGTTTAAAGCATATATTTCTTTGATATCTTCAACAAATTGATTTTTAGCCGCTAGAGAGTCATCGAATATACGTTCATGTCCATCTTCAAAATTATATTGTATTACAACAGAGCCGGATAGACTAACAATCTTCCTCATTTTCTTGGTACATCCAACATTTTGGTAACAATAAGTATATGTCGTCGTCACCTTGTTATATTTTTTATCTCTCTGAATCCATATTCGACTTTCATCATTATAACCAATTCCTTCATATGATTTCCATTGGTTTACCGTTCGTTTCTTAATTTCTTTCGTATAATTATTGTTATCCATTTATAGATAAATTTTAATTAATTTTTAATATTGGAAATAAATTTAAAAAACTAATTAATAAAAACAAAAAATCGCCGATTTAAAATATATTATCTTTAAATTTTTATTATTTTAAAAAATTGGAAAGAAAGTTGAATTATATTTAACGTAAGAAATTGTAAAATTGCGTAAAAACTGCAAAAGTTAACTTTAAAAATTAGCGTTCAAATTAGAGTAAAAATTATAAAATTAGCCTACAAATTTGCATTTTCATTTAGCGTAAAAAATTGTAAAAATATGTGCGTAAAAATTGTAAAATTAGCGTAAAGTTTGTAAAATTAGTGTAAAGTTTGTAAAATTAGCGTATGAATTGTAGTACGCCCGTCATTCAGTATTATCGATTACTGAACAAAATGAAACTTCCAAAAACCTAAATGGTGCCACTTATTTAACCCATTTATTCATAGTCTCAATATTAAATATTTATAATTACATTTTATTTTATTTTGCATTTCCATTAAAGTGAAATCAAATTAAAATAATGTTTCGATTCCTTTTCACTACTTATTTTTTTTGTTTTAGATCGAAACATGTTCTAAAGATAATATTTTTTAATTTGTTTTATATATATTTATATATAAAGATCAAACAAAATTTATTTGTGAAAAGTTTATAAATGTTATATTGATTTGCGAAAATTGAAGTCTGCACGAAAAACAAATTATATTTCTTTATATTATTTTATTTAGTTAAAATAAAGGGATATTTAATAATGACGAAATAAAAGCAGCATATATAATTTTATTAATTTAATTTTACTTTTCCAATAAAATGTTTCATTTTTTGTAGAGACAAAAATAACTTTTTCCTCTTTATTTTAACGATAATGATTATCGTCTGTAGTAATATTTCATGGACAGACAAAAATCTTTCTGTAAAAAAATAAAATAATTATATTTTTTCAGACGATTTTGAAAAATTATTTTTAGAACTAATTTAGAATAAATATTTTATGAACGGTTATTGTGGTATATGTAAATTTATTATTGAAAAATGGAAATAATTGTTTTGAAAATTATGATAATATTGCGAATAAATAAGCTTAATTAATTTAAATAATGTTGTAAGCATATCTTTATTTTTTATTAATTTTCTATCATTTAAATATTTATTTTTTATTTTTCAAAATAAATATAAAATAAAATCGAATCTATAATATTTTTTTAATTTTTAAAAACGTCTTTTAGATGCATTTATTTTTCCTCCTATTTTCTTTATTCTGTGGCTCTCAAACAGACCCCCCTTATCCACTGCTTTAATTTTAGGGAGAGAGATCATTTTCAACATACAAATTATCTAAGATCATCATTATGATAAACTAAATTAAATAATATAAGTACTTTATTCATAGAAAATAATCTATAAAATATAATTATATTGGAATTATTGAGAGATTTTCAAAGTAAAATATTAAGTTTATAAAGAATGTTGCATGCATTTTTCGTACGTATTACAATATTCTATAATAATATTGTAATATTATTAAAATATTTTGTTATTTTCTTCAACTACTTGTATGTGATATTCAAATATGTTTGGGGTGCAAAAACGTTTTTGCCTAAGGCATTCAAACTTATTAAGGTTACCATGTATGTATCGCATAATATTTTGTTTGTAATAATCTAAAGCAGGGGTGAGCAACATGTTACAAATGTTTTTGCGGCCCTGCAAGAATTTCTAAAATTAAAGTTATTTTATCAACTTTCTCTTATCAATCATACGCCTATCTCATATACTTTAACAGAAAAAGTGAGTTTAACCTTTAAAAAAATCAAAAAGAACAGTTTATTCACAATTTATCTGATACACCTGTTCCCGTTTGATAAAGTCACAAACGCATTTGGTTATATTCCTGTAAAGAAGTTAATATGTGATAATAAAATAAAAATAACCTAACCAATCAAAATTGATTTGACAGGCATTTGGATAACGCTAGGAACAAGTGTATAAGTCTAAAATATATGATAATAAATAACATACAAACAAAAGTGGCATGCAAACTCAATACAAACACACTAGACACACACAAGAACCATACAAACCAACAAACACACCGTATTTTTTTTACAATTATGATCAAGTTTGAATTAATTATTAGGGTATCTGAAGTGGATAAAAGAAGGATAATCAACACCTTCGAAATGGATGAGGATTATTACCTCTTGGGTAATCAGATGAGGTTGAAACGGCGCACCGTACGTGGAATAATTTACAGGTTCCGAAAAACAGGACAAATTTCAACTGGGCATATCGGTGGCCACAAGAAATACATAATCAATGAGGATTCGACAACAAAAATCCTGGATTACATCGAAGAGCATCCAGAAGTAACGTTGAAAGAAATCCAACAGTTTTTAGTCGACAGTGTTGGAGTTGCCTGTTCCACCTCAACAATCGCCAGATTCTTGGATGGAAGATTTTATTCGGTGAAGAAGGTGAGAAATATTGTGGAGCAGCGCAATAGTGATCGGGTGAAGGAACTACGGTCACAATATGTCCACCGATTTTTGAAGGAAGCAATTTCTTCGAAAGAATGTATTTATGTGGACGAGATGGGCTTCAACCTCTGGACTCGGAAAACTACTGGACGGTCAAAAAAGGGAGCCAGGATCCACGCGACAGTTCCATCTAATAGACGGAGGAACCAGACTTTAATTATGGCAATATCGAAGAAAGGACCCGTCCATTACAAAATGGTAAGTGGTTCCGCCAATCGGGAGGTTTATCAAACCTTCATTAGCGAACTCATCGTGAAATTGCCTGAAAGTAAGCATTACATTATCCACGATAATGCTTCCATACATCTGGGAATAACAACCCCAAATAACATGGAAATTATGCAACTTACTCAGTACTCCCCATTCCTGAATCCAATCGAAGCGGTTTTCAGCAAGGTAAAGCAAAGCGTCCGGAAGAGTGTCACAAGAACGGCATTTTCTGATATTTCGCAGCATCAGAAAGTGGAGTTCTTGGTCAACCTTATAACAACTGAGGTTGCTAAAGAGAAATACTCGAATCTATAGAAGTATTTTAAGCACATTAAGACTTTTTTTCCGGAGTCGCTTTTAAAACAAGATGTTTTCGAATAAATGTTATTTTAAAAAGGTCTTCTTGTTATTTAAATTATTTATTTATTTAATAAACATATAATTGATATATAAAAAAATATTATATAATATAAAAAATAATCTTACTTTGCATAAAAAAAAGAAGTCATAATAATAAAAATAATAAGTCATTTGACATATATAAATGCCTTGTTGGCATATTAAAACAAGATTAGGTGTAAAGATCACAGGTTAGAGCGCACAATTTTTTTGTGGTGAATAATGTGTCTCATTTTCCACATTTCGAAAAAGAACACGTTACTACTTCTAAAAATATGTACAATATATAGACATTTTAATCAAAGAATTTCAATAAGGATTTAAAATGATAAAAGCTGAGAAGACATCGGTTTGCGTGAAAATGTTTTCCTCTCCATTTGATATCGATGTGGATGCAGTTCCCGTAGACTTTCAAATGGAAGTTATTGATATGAAGAATAATAACGATGTAAAAAATGTATTTTTCTCAGTAAATATTGTAATCTTTTATAAATTTTATGTGAGCCCTGAGAAATTATCGCCCTTGACGAAAAATGCAAAGCAAATGATGTCTCTGATCGGAAGTACGCATCCTTACGAACAATTATTTTCAACCATGAAATTAATCAAAAATGACAACTGATTGTTTTTATTTAGCATTATGAATTGTACATTAATTCATTGCTTTTTTAAAATCCTTTGTTTTTTATTGTAATGTTTATTATAAATAAAGTTTTGTAAAGTATTAATAAGTGTTACTTTATGTTACCCGCCAAAAACTTTAAAATTTAAATTGACCCGTTGATTAAAAAGGTTGCTCACCCCTGATCTAAATGATTCTTTAACTTTATTTTAAATAAAAAATATTCAACTTCTATTTGTAATTCTTTCTATTTATCGGTAATCATAATTTAAATCTTAAGAAGATCTCAAGAAAAGATTTACTTTTTATTTTCTAACCATTTTGAAAACCGCAGCTTACGAAAATGTAACGTGTGTCATTACGAGTCACAGATACATTGAAGATTCAAAAAGATCACAAATAGTAAGTAATATTCCTTAATAAAATCTCTTTCAGTAGATAAAATAGGGAGGAGACATTGACACTAAAGGAAACAAAGGTCGAGAAACTCATTCAGAATGAACACAAATCACTTGCTCACGCGTGCGTGCGTTCATTCGTGCGTGCGTGTGCGCGTGTGTTTGCGAGCTATGATTGACACAGAAATGATTGATTATTGATTGATTGATTGATTGGTTGGTTGATTGTTCTTTGTTCTTGAGAAATTGAAATTGTTTTAATTTTAACCGTTAACTTGCTTTGAAATTCCCTCACAAAATTAAAGATTATTAATACGTTTCCTTACTTGATTCTGTGGCAGAAATCCTTATTCGAATTGGAATTAACCATCTTTTTGTTAAAATTGAAGCTAACTATTTTATTTTTTTGATAATTCGTTTCTTACCTCATCTTTCCGAACAGATTTCGTTTCTTCTAAATTGTCTCATGGATAAATTCTTAATGGAATCTCGTAAATTCAACATGCTAATTTCTTTAAAAATATTACTTAATTTTCTAGTATTAATCATTTTTCATATCGAAACTTTACATCCTCCCTAGATATATTTTCTGGAAAAATTTTAGTTATCCACAAGTAATGATAAAGGAACAATAAGAATTCAGAAGTTACCTTTTGGAAGAAACTAACGATTATAAAATGTTTCAAGAAATGTCGAAGGCGTTGAATAAATCTAAATTTATTATGATCAATAACATTGCAGTTTTTATTGTAAATATAAAATAGCTTTTCGAAAAATGATTCCAAAACTGTTAAGAAAAAGCATAATTATTTAATTTTCTTTAACATTTTCAGTTTAATTTTATTAATATTATTAATATTTTAAAAAAATTTAAAAACCTATTTATTAGAATATACATATTAATTTTACATAGAGAAATGTAATTAATAATTATATTTTAAAAACCCATTTTTAGGATAAAATAGAAATGTTTCTATCTTTTATTATTCATAATATATCTTATGAATAATTAATTAAGTAAATTTTAAGACTATCAATTTTTTTTAAATTCGATTTATGTAATAATTATAAAATCATTATTATAATAATCATAAATTTATTATTTCTGAAAATTATTTAATAAACTGAAAACTAAAAATTAGTTCTATTGTATAATTTTGTAGATCATAAATGAAAACAATTTATCGTCCAATTAATTCGCCGAAAAACAAATAACTTTGATCAAATATGAATTAAAATAAGTATATCAAGATGAATACTCAGTTCACTTTTATTAAGATTTTTTAAATTACATTATTTTAATCATCAAAAATATGTTTAATGTAAATCGACTCAAACCATTCTATGAAAAAAAGTTAAATGTTTGAATCATATTTTATGATTAACGTGTTGGTATTAAATCGTTTTTAGACGACTTATTTTACGGCCAGTGAAGTGTACGAATTCGAAGTGATTTAAACTGAAGTTCGCTTTAGCTCTATAAGACAATATAAACAATAGTCTGTCACCTATTTCAAAAATAGTCGATTAATTGTAGCAACTTTCGTATCTCAAAAGATTTTTATAATATTTTAGTATGATTGGAAGAATCACTTTACAAATTTAATCATGGTTAATCAAATTTAAAAATTTAATCAAATTTAAAATGCTCAATTAATAATGATTCAAAAATTATTCTTTCAGACGGCCTAATGAAGTTCTCCAAAAAACTTGCATTCAGACGAACTTGTATGTAGGTAATACATACTGTATGCATATATAGGAAATTTATATGGCTGGTGCTTTAGTAAAAGTTGCATATATGATATAATTACATATAGAGGAATTACATAAAGGCAGTACCTACTGAATATGTAACCGATCACTCCCAAAATAATGTTCTTTTTTACATATAATCAAAAAGATTGAGCATTAATTTAGTTATTAAAGTAAACATTTAACATAAATAATAACATTAATATTTAATGTATAGTCCCTTATTATTTAGAACAGTCTTGATTCTCGATGGCATTTTTAAACCGAAGATTCACAGTATGGTTTTCATAATTTTACTCAATCTATTCGAATTTTATGCATCACATCGATCATTGATGTCGAAACTTTTCTTTTTAACAATATCCATAGGTTTTCAATTTGATTTTAATCAGGTATACTCCATCGCTTATTGATAACCTGGTTTATGGGAACCAACGAGTAGAGTGGCAAGGTGTATCACCTGAACGAATTTTGTCACGATTTATTGTGTTTTGCAGAAATGTTTAGTCATCTGATAACAGCATTCTTAGAAGGCAACTACAATGTTTT
Source organism: Girardia tigrina (assembly GCA_001938485.1). Classification (NCBI taxonomy): domain Eukaryota; kingdom Metazoa; phylum Platyhelminthes; order Tricladida; family Dugesiidae; genus Girardia; species Girardia tigrina. The sequence goes on along the minus strand of MQRK01212894.1, from coordinate 146,811 downwards.
AAACTGAAATAGAAACGTAAAATTTTTTAAAAGATATACAGTCATCAAAAGCATTCTTCAACATGACGTTCTGAATGGTTCTAAGAGTCATTTGTTAATACTAGACAAAAATTAATATTTTAATTGTGAAATTATTAGGTCTCAATTACTTATAATTAAAATATAATTTAGGTTTTATTTCTCAAAAATAAGGAAAAGATGTTTTTACAATGATACATAATTGAATTTTTGGTATTTTTTCGTAACAAATATATTTTTGAATTATAATTTAGAAGTTTTTTCTTTTGTGTCTTAAGTAATGACTATTCAGTAAGATTTCTGGATTACTTTAATCTACTAAAAAAAGGTCTTAAATGATGCAAAATGTTAAAGACTTACTTAAAACAAAAAAAATCAACCAACTGCTGCTAAAATTTGTTATTAATAAAGAAAATACATTGAAAATCCTAAGAAATTATAAATAAAGACAAATATTGAAGAATTAAAAAAGAAAATTTTTTAATCATTGTAATATTATAAATGAAGTTTGAAAACGTTAAATTAGATTTGGATATACGCTACTTCAAGAATAAAAGTAGTAACAGAATAGAGGGTTTAATGACAGCAAAGGGTTTCAGACTGTCTTGATCTTCCATCCATTTTATTTATTCACATCATAATTATTTTCAAATACCATTTTAAGAATCAAACTTCATTAACCCTTAATTACTCGCGTCCATATAGTCACACTTACACTCGCGTGGGGAATATATAACCCCAATTTTAAAGGTACGATAAAACATATTTATTAATGTCATACTTTTATTTTTATAACAAAAATTAGAAAAACGACATTGTTCTAAATTTTAATAGTATCCATAATCAACATTGTATTAAACTTTTAAAGATATGAAATTTTTAATTTAAGAACACTTTAATCAATACACTTATCACATATCATAGTAGAATGGTCGTGACAGACTTGCTGGTGGCATTTGGGACAAATAAATCTTATTTTTTTATCCTTTGATCTTGGGCAGATATGGCATCTTTTATAACTTGTCAATGGACCTCCTCTAGAAGGGGGGCCAGGGTCCTGAACTTGAGCATTTCTTTTTAGCCGTTGTTGTATGACCCTGGGCAGTTGTGGCACAGTCGATCGAGTTTGTTGGTGAGCCTTTACCAAATCAACTGCAAGATGCTTCAAAAACTCCCTTCTGGATATTGTCACTCTGGATCACTTCAGCGTCTCCCTCATCTTCATCGGGACTATCTATTATGCTTTCTTCATCGTCTTCTAATAGACGCTCAACAATCTCGTAGTTAGAAAGATGCTTACTTGCCATTTCAGGTGTTCTAAACATAAAAAAACAAAAATAAGTAAAAAAATTCGAACCATTCAGTATCTGTACTTCACATTAAAAAAAATAATGAAAATACTCACTCGTCCAAAAAAAGTTGCACTAATACTCGCGTGGGGCAATATATACCCCAGACGTGATCTCCTGACACAACCACACGATACGGAGCGGCGCTAGCGACTGATTCGCGGCGGGGTAGGTATTTAGGCAGGTACTAAGAATGACATTTAAATTGCTTTAAGAATAGCAAAGATACGAAGCTTCAAATCCGCCGTGGGGTTAAGTATACCACACGCGAGTAATTAAGGGTTAATTAACATCCTTTCATCTTACCGAAAAACAAAGTTATGTTGGAAAAGTCAAAAATGAAACTAATAATTGATGTCATAAATTAATAAACATTAATTAATTATGTTTATACATTTCATTCAACACTCTTAAGAATTATGAGGATATGTTTGACCCATTCACAATGGTTGTTAACCTTTGATCATTTCCACAAACATATTTTGGTTTCCTTTCATAAACAACGATAAAGAAATCGAAAACTATCTTAAAAATATATTGTTAAAAGTTGTTAAGTTGTTTTCGTCAAAAGCAGAATATGTCGTCGCCTTGTGGTTGAGTGATCACCACCTCGACAATTTGAGGAGTGTTCTAAGTGTAACAACAAATGGAAATCATTGTTTATTAACAACCCAGCCGAACATAAAAGCCTCTGTAGTTCTTTAAAATCTTTACATGAGTCGAAGAGGAATACTGCCGCGATATGACAACATCCGAATTCAGTGCAACAAGAACAACTAGGAAACATCGAAAATGCGAACGTTTTTATCTGTACTATTCTTCAAGAATTGTGTGATGTCAACTTTAGTTAATTGAAAAGCATTCAGATTAGAAAGTATATCAGAAATCGCAATCGGTTATAATATCTTAGATATATCAAGACCAGTTAAATTCACTATAAAACAATAGACATTATTAGACTGCATTCGCTATATTAAATGGCTTCTGTCTTTTATTAAATGACATCACTAAGAATAAATACCACAATATGTATAGGACATCTAAGTTTTGTCTGTTTGAAAACATTATATACAATTTAATAACATTTTAGTTTGAATCACAGAAAAAGAACCCACGTAAAAAGAACTGATGTGCATTGTCCAGAAAGACACTTAAACAGCGAAATTGTTCCGTAATTTGAATTTAATTTTTAGTTTAATATAAAAAAAATTAGATCAAAATATTGAATTTTTGACCTAACCTTTCCAGTATCAACTTTTTTGACTAGAAAAAAAACTTTAGGAAATTACTAAGATACACGTTTAATGAAATGATATACGAAAATAAACGAGATAACTTTATGAAAGCATAATTGCATAATAATCTTTGAAAATAATTATAAATAAATGATTTTAGCCGACATGAAGTTGAGAATATTTATTTATTTAAGTTAGACAATAGGGAGATGGCTAGTGAAGCTTAACGAAGAAAATAACTAATTAATGTAATAAGAACTTCAATGAGAATTTTTGCACTTGGTACACAAAATTTTGATTCCTCGAATAAATAATAATAACAAACTTGAAGATCACACAATACACTTAACTAAATAAACTAATAACTCTAAGGAAAAACAAAGAGCCGATATATCACTCAAAAACGAAGAGTCTAGAGAAGTTAATAACAAGTAATCACAAATAGAAAAACCTTTTGAGTCCGGTATTAGTGTTACCAATATTAACTAATATAAGTTTAAATTTCACTAGTGATTTGGAATTGGTAGATTAATATAGAAAAATTGCCATAACATGTTCTATATTATGGAATCTGAAGCAATATCGTTCAACAGCAGAGAAGTGATTTGATTAGTTTCAATTTTGGATCTCGGAAGGTGAATAATTGGAATTTGATATGGAGCTGGAATAGGATTTTGACAGTAACGGAAACGGATATTAAATCGCGTTTAGTTCTTTGAAATTGTATATAAATTGAAATCTCCAAGGTAAGTTTGTTAAATTAAAATTTTTCATATTAAATATATTGATTTTTTAATTTATATAATAATTCTTAATTACACTTGTTTTCATTTTATTAGGGCATTTTAACATTCGTTAAGGACCCTTTATAATATGTTATTTATTTATATTATTAAATTAATCATTATAATATCAATTATATCGATATAAAATGAAATATGGGATAATATAAATGGAAATATGCGAATAGAATGAAGTAAAAGCGTTCTCGATTACTCGTTCTATATAATAGGTAACTGAGTTGCTGTTCCAAATGCAGTTCAGATTCCAAAATTTTCGATGTTTACGACTACGAATACATCAAAAACACGAACTACATTAACAATTCCGGTAATATCAACTCGGATTTAGCTGCATAGAAACTACATCCTCATTAATCACTACAGAATCATGTCGAAATTTATTTACGGAATCTACTTTGACTCATAAGAGGGACCTAGGAGTTTTTGTTGTGAGTGCCATATACCGGCGAATCGCGCTTAGATTTATAGAAATCACAAAAATGCCATTCAATTTGGTAAATGAAAAGATCACGTATTGTTGATATGTTTATTTGATCTCTGTTTTTAGGCTGGGGTTTCTTTTAAAGTGATTTTTCTAAGCCCGGGAAGTATTTTTTTGAAGATCTTCGGCTATCTTAACGTAAGTGTTGCATATTTTCCGAAAATCAAAAAATTAAGTGGGGGTGAAAAAGAAACCCCAGCCATGACGATCGTTTGAGGAATATGTCGTGAATGTCGTTTGAAGATTTATTAAGTGTTATCAAATAAAATTATTCAATTCTTGTCATTCTTAGTATTTGTAAAGGACACAAACTTTCCTTTTTTTTCTTGTGGTTCATGTTTATTTTGCTTTTCCTTAGAGGACTGATGATGTCGCAGTAATAAATATCCATACTTTTATTTTATTTTATGGTTTTTTTTAGAATAAAAATAAAGATATTTGTATATTTTAATTTTAATTTTCCCTAGTAAAACGTTAAAAATGCCCTTAATGAATGTAAAAAAATTGTATGTATCAGGTGGGTTTTTTAATTTGTTTGTGTGTATATGTGTATGCATTTGCATCCGGCTTCTGCTTTATTCTTCCCGCATCTGTGATAGTAGAGCCTAAGTATTTGAAACTTGTTCGATTAATTAAATTTAAAACTTTCAAATCAGAATTATATAAATCGAAAATACAAATGAGGACAAAAATTTATTGAAATACAAAATTTAATGAGATACAAAATTCCATAAAACCACAATATTTAAATCGCACTTTCAAATTCGACAATTTAAACCAATTCGTTTATTCATATAGTATATTTTCTTTACAATGTATGTCCAAGTAATTTCGATTTTACGATGATGACGACAACCGAAGGTAATAATTTAAGATTAAATTAAATTTTTAATTTCTTCTTTTTAATGGGTAAACTCGCACATTTACATTTATTATTTACACAATTTTAATGGAAAAATTGTGATAACTACATATTTATTTTATATTAAATATAACATCATAAAATGGTTTTTGGTTAAAAAGAAATAATTCATGTCTAGGTAGGACTAAAATATATGAAAACTTTCATGTCACAGATTTATTCTTGTAATTTATAAATATTTCATAAATCAAGCTATACAATCACAAAGAAAAACTTTAATACCGACACAGAAGACGTGGGCATATGAATATTTATTTTCATACTAATTAACTACAAAATTATCTTTAAAAAGTTTTTATATTAAAGAATTTTGGAAAGAAAAAGGAAAATTAGTAAGAATAACAAATTATGGAAGGATTGAGATTCGAATTTCGCAAAAGAAGAGGATCGCACTCGGTCGAACCCTTATCGTAATACTCATTTATTTACTAAAGTTTATTTAAATAAATTTTTAAAACTTTTTAAAAATCACACAAAAAAACTTTTGAAGCATTTCCCTCCATTTCTAACTCATCATTAACAGAAAATGTCCATTAACATCCAAACGAAAATTACTTCAAACTCTTTCGTAAGTTAATAAACAAATATCGAAAGCTAAGCCCAAAGGGAATCCGAGACAGTCGAGAAAAAACTCGCTACAGGTTCGATATTTAACATTCGATGAGTATCTTGTTTACATTTACTTTCGACAGACTCAATCTTTACAGATCAATTTCCCTAAAAAGCAAAAATAGAAAGTTGTTTTCCATATGAAAGATTGATTGTTTCAAACGGACAATAAATAGAATATTATTGTTTTTGGACAATTGTGAGAATGCTTTCACTAATTTTTAATTTATGATTAATTGTCCGTTTGTAAATCTGTGAAACAAACTGCGATCATCAATTGACAAAATAAAAACAACGTAAACCTTCAATAAAATAACAATAAGTGACGTTAGTTTATGTTTTAATGGTTCTGAGAACATTTAGAGAGTACAATAGCTTCTTCTTCTGCAGATACCGTCATTCTTGTCGGTCAGTTTATCATTTTCCTATTATCACATATTTTAGAAAATAGTATTTATTAAAAATAAATAAATTATGGAATTTTCGATCAATAATATTGAAAAATTAAAAGTGATCTTATCTTGTTTGAAGAATATTTGCGAATGTTGTATGTTTGTATGTTGGATCAAGTTTTAAAATAGTGACTCTCTTGATCCTGGTGGTGGATCAATGAATTCGATGATCCGATTATTTCAATGCAATTAATTTTTTTAATTTAAATTTAAAATTTTGTTGATTTAGTATATTAGATTTTAAAATCAATATCGTTGTGGTGTTTTAAAAAAAACATCAACAATTTTTTTTCTTTAATTGCACTAATGAAAATTATGAAAGGGCAAAATTTTTAAATTATAAAACGATGTCGGTAAAAATAAATGTTTTGTAAACGACTTTTTATTTTTCGCCTCAATTTTCATTTCCTACTCGGATAAAATCGGTCAGGTCACATCTCCCACCGCATCATTCGGCGGAGCGGTAATCGGATGACCCACTCGGACTCATCGAGTGTACCATCGACCGACGCGATGCCGCCGTTGAAACGACATGCCGATCTTTCCGGGTACTATTAAGAGGTGCTGGTCACCGCCACTCGGTCCGGTAGTCGGCACCTCAATTGTTATCGTCTTTCGCGTTGGAATTCATCGGAAGATTACTAGAAAAATTGTAAATTAAAACACTATGATCGTTATGATCGTTAAAACTATACTATTAACGATCTATGATCGTTAATAGTATAGTTTTAACAAAAATCGCCATTTCTCTAAATATTTAATTTTCAAGCCATGTTCCTCCAGTTTTGGTATCGTCAAGTCCTGGTATCATATTCAAGTCCTATACATAGTAACAGACTATTACGAAACATCACAAAATTTTTAATTAGAATCTTTTAATTTGATTAGATAATCACTTTGAACATATAAACATTGTTTGAAATACTTAATTAACAATGCTTGTTTATACTCGAGTGAGTGTGTTCAGCAATTCTAGATCAAAGATGACGGTAAGTTTCTCCAATGTACAAGGCTTCAAACTTATGATATTTAAATTGATAATATAAATTTAAAATTGACAGTAATCTCTGCTACTAATTAAGTATCAAGTTTCTTTTCAAATAAATCTAAAACTCCTTTGAGTGTGCAAATAGACATAGTATTATATATCAATTAATGTTTCAAGAATGGATTTGGGATATATATTCTGATTCAAAAAGGAATTTAGTTTATTAATATTTTCAAACAAATTTAATAAAAGATATTCTGGCAATAGATGACTAATATAACTAATAATAATCAAGATCGATAATAAAATTAAAATGTTAACTGTTATATTAGATATCAAAAGTATAAATCATAACAACAAAATTTTATTCATATAACACAATTTTTCTTTTGCTTAAATATAATAATAATGTTGTTTTGCTTTTATACATAAAGATAATGTAACATAAATTGGAAAACTTAATTGATTATTTCTTTTTTAGATTTGACAAAATTAGATTTTTACCATTTTCTAAATAAAATTTTATCATTTTAATTCATTTTACAATAAATCTTCTTATCAGAAATATTTCAATTATAAAGTTTCTTTTTTAATCATTAAACATATTTTTTTAAAAATCTTTAATTTTTCATTTTGATTTTATATTCTTGTAAAATTTCCATTTTTATAATAATGTTTAAATAATAAAATTCTCATTTTAGATTTTTAATATTAAAATTCAAAAATTTATATGAGCTCCCCAAAATCCTTACTTTAACAATGTGTTAATAGGATAATTTTTTGTAGAACTTCCAATCAGCATGAAAATTAGCGGATTATATTGATGCAAGCTGCCGAGAAGGCTCTCCTAATTTTGGTCCCATGTATGTTTCGTACAAATTAATCCGCCATAAACGCGGTAAAATAAAAAATATGTTATGAATTATAATAACCATAACTACCGTAAAATATAATAATTATAAGATTTATGATTGGTCAAAGGTTCATAATTACTTTGATACTCAAATGCTAATGAGACCAAAGAAGAATGATTGTTTAGAAAGACAAAGTAAAACAATAAAAAAGAAAAAGAATCAACCAATAATATTTTATTTGCTATTGACAAATTAATGATACTCTCTTGTACTTTAGACAAGTAGAATAAGATTGTCATTTGCGTTGCCTGTTGAGCAAGAGCGCTTTTATCTATCACTGGTTTGAAAACCTTGAACAAACAATGCTACAAATTCTTGTCTAGTATTAGCTTAGCATTCAGATTTCGACTATGTAACTCTCTGGAGTCCGATATTGGCTTTAAAACCTGAGGTTTACCCAGTAAAATAATGCTCCACAAAATGATATTACTCACTGATTATTCATTTGGTTTGAGAACATAGCAACTCACTTTGAGAACTGTTGAGAGATGTGTAAAATGATATAAAATAATTACAAAAGTCAAATGTAATATTTAATTATTTTTTATTTTATTAGAAATCTTAAACCGAATACTTGGTTCAAAAGTTTTACAAAATATTATCAAAATAAATTTCAGATAAAATTAACTTAAGAAAGTTATTATGGCACGTTAACTTTCAATCTTCTTTGATCATGATCATCAATTCCATTTGTAAAAGAAGAACAATAATTATTATTGTTTCAATGTAAATCAGTGTTTCTCAAACAGTGGTCTGAGGATAAGGTCCGCGATATAAACTAACAAAAGTTAGAAACAATTCCTATTGGTTAATACTTTATTAAAATATAATTCATTAAATCCATATCATTAAAACGACAATATCATATAAATTAACGAACAAAAAAATACAAAATCGATAAATAAGGGGTCTGTGATTCAAAGAGTTTGAGGAAAATCGATTTACATCAGGGCTTCCCAACCTTTTTCCGCTGTGGACCCCCAAACAAAACGTTTGTTCGCTATGGACCTCCGGCGTTGATTTAGGTAAGATTTTTAGTGTTAATGCATTTAATTTCTAAAAACCGTTAATTTTTTTAACCGTTAAGCAAATGAGACACTGTGGTAATAACGGATTATTTTTCTGGCAATAAATCCATTTTGAATGTACGACAGATCATATTTCCGACATTTTTATTGCTTTTACTCAAATCAAAATTGGGTATTTAAAAAAGTATTAAAAAGTTATTTATTTAAACAATAATATTTTTCATCATTTTAAGATTGATACAATTTTATTTATTTATTTATGATTGAAAATTGTTAGAAACGTTTCAAATCATTGACTTTTTGAATTCCTGAATTTTTGAATAACACTTTTTATAAATGTAATTCATAATTTTGCTGTGGACCCCCTTAACCACGTTGTGGACCCCTAGGGGTGCACCTGGACCCCGTTGGGAAGCCCTGATTTGCATCAATGGTCATGGTGAAACACTATCGAACACTATGTCCAAAAAATTATCTATTTAAGTAAAATTATTTTAAGATTAATTTAAATTATATTTTTACATAAATCTATAAATATTTATTGTATTTATTTACATTAATAATTTATATTTATTTTTTGTATAATAAAATTATCTTTCAATTCAAAAACGATAATGAAACATTTAATTTTATTGATTTTTATTGACGATATTTTTCGTTTTTTTTTTTCAAAAATGACATCATAACTCATTAAATTTTAGGCCATCTGTAAATGTCTAGCAGATTCCATTTTTAGTTTTTGCGTACTTTTTGGTAACCGATGAGAGAGACCATCGTATTGTAAGCCACTGAAGCGAGTAATGTACGGTGAGTCAGCTTGAAGCAGTTAAGAATGAAAGATGAACATTTTGATGATTAAGATTAAAATATACAATTTGCGTGGTTTGTTTTTTTGTCATAATACTCAATTCACAAATCAGCAATATAATAGTGAACCCTGGCACAAGAAACTCAAATTCATCTCGCTTTTGTTTTACTCATTATTCACTAAATCCTTTTGTAAAAGACAAATCTATTATTTTCTGTTTTATATCTTGGCAGTTTAGAAATGTTAAGATGTTGCAATTAGTTTGGCAATAAACATTTAACGTTTCGCAATTGTTTAGTAGTAGAAATCGTGCTTCAAACTCGTTTTGACTGATCTATTCACGCTTGAAGTTCTTTTGATTTTTTTTATTGAAAACATTTGACTTTTTGATGGTCAGATCATTTTAAGAGAACATGTATAGAAGAAGAGACATTGAATGTGTGGTCATCTTTTAACAGTTCCATATTCTCCTTCTTGATGTTCAAGTATTCTCCTATAAGGTTTGATTAGGTTCCTTGGAAAATTTGTTGACAATAAAACGAATTTCCTTTTTTTCGATTATTTTTTTTAATCGACAAGATTTTAAAAAGATTTCTTATAGGATTATTAAAAAAATAAAAGATACTATCTTTAGTACCCAGTTTGTCAGAATTTTTATGTCCTAAGACTTATTATTTTTAAGACCCATGTCTTAACGCACATCTAAGCCCAGGTCAGAAACACATTTTATCCCGAAATAAAAATTAAAAGAAAATAGTTATTTGGAAAGAAGTAAATACATAAATTTAAAAATAAATTTTAAATATTAACAAATAAATGAAGATTCCTTTCCAATATGGAATTCAGGAAAAGAATATCCACCATCGCGATATTCCTTCATGAATGATCCTTCCTCTTACCCTCAAGAGTACATTTGGTAATTGAGTGCAATTGAATTTGAATATTTTCTGTTTATTAACGTTATTATTGTTCCTTTTCAACTATATAAATCAGTTTCTAATGTAAAATTAGTATTTCTTAACCGGCCATTCCAACACATCACTTTATCAAAGGGTCCTTCAAACGCTCACAAAATAGAAACAATAATAACTCTTGCAAAAAAATCTTATACTTTCAAAATTGAAAAAAATTATAAATGATATTTGATGATACATTTTTCAAACGAAAATAATTCAAATTAAATTTTTAATTAATTCTTCATTAATTATTTATAAATTTTTAAAATGATTTTTTTCGTTAAATATTCTTAGCCAAATTATATTAATAATTTTATCAATAGAAAAGAATTTATAAATAAATTTATAAATCATTATTTAATTTTTGTATATATTTTTATTTTATTTATAAATTTAATAATAGTATTGGTAATAATTAATTATTATTATAAAAATATAAAATAAATAATAATAATTTATTATTAATTAAATTAAAAATGATAATAATAATTATTATTATTATTACATTAATAAATATAATATAAATTAAAAAATCATCCCAAAAGTCTCCAGCAAAAATATAAATTAGACTTGTTTTTTTTCAATTCAAACTGGGAGACAAAAACAAGAAAAACTAAAGATAGTAATAAATCATAGAAATAAAAAAAGGCAATGTGCTCATTCTGTCCTGTTAAAAGGTTAATTGTCGATAGAAAAAATTTTACCTGTAAATTATTTATCATTAGTTTTTATCTCTCCACGGCAATCGGATGAAAATTCTCAAAATTAATCATAAAATTTAATAAAATCACTTTGAACCACTTTGTCACATTGATAAAATGACCCCCTTCAAATTACAATTCTGTATGGAGAACGGTGTCGGTTTGTAAATTACAGTTCCGCTGAGACCCGCTAGATCCACTGGAATGATAACAACAAACCGCTATCATTAAACATGAGTAAAATATTTTTTTAAAAAAATGTTTAACGAGAAAAAAGAAAAAAAAGTTTTTTAAAAAAAATAATTATAATAAATTAATAAAAATGTTTACCAAGAAAAAATTAAAAAATAATTTATTTAATTATTTTAAAAAATATATCAATTTTTTAAAAAAAAATAATTTTAATAAATTAATAATGACACTCTCAAATGTCGGTCATTAATTTTGTCAGAGTGCAGACTCAAAATTATTTATATTTTTTTCACATATATTTTTATGTATTTTTATCGCATAAGAAAAACACGAAGTGCAATTGAATGTGCTCAATTTTGTTTTATTCGGTATCTGTTTTTTTTTTGTTTTATATTTCGTTATTGTTTTTTCTTTTTTTTGGTCTGTCAAACGAATTCACAAAAAACACCAAATATGTTTGTTTGTTTTCTATTGTTTTTCTTTTTGACTTCTGATTTTGTTTTCTTTCTGATCACATTATACATAATATAAAATACGATCTCAATTTATAAATGGTGCTCAAAAATTCTTACTCAAGTGACTGCACCAAAATTGTGCTTAATGACGCCATGTTGAGTTAGTTTTAATATTGATTTAATATGATAAAAGACACAAACAGCAAACTGTGGTACTCATTTTGCTACTATTTGAAGTTCAACGACAAGTGATTGATTGCTGAAGTCAGCACGGATACTGGCCGTCCACAGTTATCAACCTTCATATTGTCATATGTTTATCAACCTAGCCTCTCCCCCCACCCAATCGTACTTGAGTCTGTTTAATAGTCACGCGCACACATCATTTTAGATTTTCAGTTATCTTAGGTGTAAGGTAACATCACCATTTCCACCTGATGCTCGAATTGACCAATCAGATCGCGATGCACACAAACTTTGCACTTGTGTGTAAATTCCTATTGGTGAATTGTGTTAATAATGTGCAACTTTTTAATAAATTTCTATTTCAAATTAAATAAAACCAGTCTAAATTAAAGTTACTAATAATAGGATTTCCTAATTATTATTTATCCAGACTTAATGATGGCCCAACAATATATTGTAAGATAGGATTTTTTTTTAATTATTATTTTTATTATAATTCTTTTTTATTAATATTTTGAATTTTTTATTAAAAAAAAAGAATATTTCAATGTATTGAAAAGAAATTGTTTTCTTGTTAAAGAAAAATAAAAGGAAGATTTTAAAATTCCAAATTGGTACTTCTACTTCAACACGAATCCGAGGTAGGAACCAGCCGGGGAATGTCTACTGGGACTGGGCTACTCAACTGGCAGGGGGTCTGGGCTACTCAATTGTTGGGAAGTCTGCGTTTAGACTTGTTTCAATAAGTCATGCGATTTTTTGACGAAATGTATTTTGTAACTATGGGCTTTGTTGGTACGGTTGGCTTTTTACCAGCAGTCGGTCAGTGTTGATATTTGACGGTGGTAACGTTAAACTGACCACATGTTTCAATATTTACTCTGGTGATGGAGATTGCAAATATTGAAAAATACACACTTTTGCACTAGTGAAGCTGCTCTAGTCACGATATGTCACCGTGCCAGATGCGTTACTCTTCTCACTATTACGATTCCTTTAATCCTGGACTCTATGGTGATTATTATAATTAATCTGGGTTGACCAATAAAAGATTAATTATCATTTATTTCAATAATGCGATTATCTATTATGTCATCGATGATTGAATTATTAATATTAATAATAATGTCTTTGATTTAATTGTTAATAATTATGTATTTCCACTCACAGACTGCGGCATATGAATCGAATTTCCCATCAATGCAGCACCAACAATCATCAATGCATTTTAAATCGTCCCCGGTCGAAATGATTGTCCCAGTGCAATGTAATCAGAATCAGGGAACGCTATCCATGACACCGGTCCATATTTTACCATATGTCAGTTCCTCAGAACCCAATAATCACAACATGACCAACATCGTCGAGCCGATCGTCTCCTCCAACACCATGTCTCCGTCCTTCAAATCCGATGATATGCCCACTTTGTTAGTGTAATTATTATGTCTAGTTTTATGATATTTACAACTTGTTTAGATCTCCCTATTCCGGTCAGTTTAATTTTCAAATTTTCATACCGAACGGAGAATACGATGAAGCGAAACGTAAAGGTCAAACTTGTGTGGTAAATGATTTTTGGGATTTTTTTTGTTATATTATCGTATTAAAATGGGATTTATTTCCAGTTTCAAAGCGACAAAATGGGCAATCATCAATTATTCACGAAACCACAGCCCCATTATTGGCGGTTGAATTATTCTGCCGATCCGTCAATGTCGACGGAGAATATGTTTATTAGGATGGTTCCGGTTTTCGGGGACCCAGAAAAGGCTCAGTGTATTTTAGAGAGGTATTATGACTCAATGTGATCATTTATGGATTATTGGATTGTTTTTCATCATTTCAGGTGTCCTAAGCATAAAGAAGTGATGACTGATGATAATGTGTGGAAAAATCGAAGCATGTTGATTGTCGAAAAGACATGTGCTCATTATTTCCAAGATCCAGCGACCAAAAGAGTTTGTATTCTGTTGCCGTTTGAGAAGCATGCCGAAGGAGAATCTTATTCTTCTGTTAATTGCCAATTTGCATGTTATAATAGTTGCTTCAATCAAGATTCTGGAGGTCGAAAAACTCTTTATTTAATTATTACTTTGGAAGTGTTGGATAAAAAGTAAATATTTTCCCTTGAATTTTTTTTCTTTAAAAATTATTCACTAATCATTCCTGTTTTCAAAGTCAATTTCTTGCGTGTTAATTTTGCAATTTTTTTAATTATTTCATGTATTAGTTTTAATGAGACAGGGAGGGGTATATACACACAGGGGGCGGCTTTTTTGGGAAATCGGGAATATCTTTTTTTCCAAAATTATATAAAAGATATATTTCTTATTTCGTTAATAAACCTTCGACCTAAGAGTTGAACTAATAATATTTCTTTAATTTTTTTATTGTAGAAAATTATTTCTTTTATGGAAATTAAAATAATAAATAAATTTTAATTATCTAGAACAAACAAATTCGAATTGATCGGCCGACAGTGTTTACAGTTCCGCAGTTGCGCTTGTCCCAGCAGAGATTGGAGGGATAAGAAGATCAAAGGTGATCCTGAAATGGTTTCGAAAATCAAAGAAAAGCGCATTAAATGTGAAGAAAAATTAAATAGTATGATAATGGAAAATAAATTCTAAAAAATATTTGATGAATTGTTTAGTATCAAAGAGTACTCCAATCAACATGGGGGGCAAAGATGCAATTATACGGGTTCTGCCGTCATTGCCGGGTATAGATGAAGCGATCAATGCCCTGGTCAGTGGGTACCTCCTCAATCGAGTCTCCAGTAACGCAGCCGGAATGGATTCGATTAATGACGTATTTCGGCAATTAAAAAATCTGGAAAACTGCATCATTGAACAATTGTAAAAACGATTTATTATTACTTTTCAGTATTATTTAACCGATTGTTTATTTTAAAGCACATCAAGTTACGATCACAACCGTTGTGAAAGTAAAAGCCGATCACAAACCCCAGAGTCTCAAATTTCTCCAAACGCTTCTAACATAACATATAATGAATTTAATACCTTATTCGAACCTTGTCACCCCTACAGACAGCTTTCTCAGCCCATAATTCAAAATTATTCGTCTCAAGCTTTGTTTAATATTAAACAATTCGATGAATATTCAGGAGGTTATGATATGAAGGTTAGCAAATGATCTTAGAGAACCTTCCTAATAATTAATTTCAGCAGATCCCACACGAAGTTCCGACACATTTCGATGAGTTAGCTTCAGAAAGGAATTACAATCGACGATAATTGAGACAACAAATGTTTTTATTTTAATATTCATTTATATATATATGTATTATTTGTACAGAATTAATCTCGTCTGATTTTTTATTATTATTTTTGTTATTTTTTTTCTTGACAAAATTTGTTTTTATATTAATGACAAAAAATGTTTACAATTTTTGACAAAAATTTTTTTGGCTTTTTTTTATTAATTAGTAATTTTTAGTATGACGCTTTTTGAATTTGTATTTGATATTATCGAACTTTGATCAATGATTTTCATATTTGAATGCGCGCGCTATCAATCAATCTACTCGATGACCTGAATTATTTACACACACACTTTTATATATACATACATACACAAGCACATCTATATATTTACATTTTGTGATCATTTTGAGTAACGACATTTTCAAACATTTTATTTTCCTTCCCCCTAATCATGTGTGCTTTGCATTTACCGATGTACATACTTATAAATGTAGATTAATTTATTTTTGTATCCGATTTACGTTTGTAATATTCGTGTGTGTGTTTGTATCCGAGTGTGCATTTTTGTTAATTCGTCCAGATAATTACGACATGTACTCAATAATGAACCATCGATATATATGGTTGCATATATATTAGCAATAAAATGCATTTATTGTTAACACTGGCTGTACATCACACGCTACACTTTTCTAGCAATATGTTTTATCATTGCTGTTCATATTTTTATTGATATTCTTTGCTTTGTTAATAAAATGCTTTTAACATGTTTTTATTTTTTTTAATTATTTGAATTCAATATTTTCAAAAATAAAAATTAATGATGATTTTATTTTTCAATGATTTTTCAAATTCAAAGTTCGTATGGGTGAACCATTCGACACTCGGACAAAGATCCGAATCCGTCACCGAGATTTAATGTACAACTGACGCCGTTGTTGAAGAATGTTAATTCCGGAACGAGAATATTCGGATTGAGAATCACCTAAATTAAAATTTAAAAATTATATTTAAATTTAATTTTTAAATTAATATTGAAAAAAATTTTGATTGTATTTAAAGTAAAAATGAGATTGATCAAATTATTTTGTTTTACTGATAAAGACAAATTAGGACTTGAATCTTTTCGACAATTTAATTGAAAAATTTGAACAATACTAATTTGATTTATTCAAATATTAAGTTTTTTATTTAAAATTTATTTTGAATTGTTTTTTTAATGTTATTGGAAATTTTGGTACTTGCGTAATTAATACCCCCGCATCAAAAATTTCTGCTAATTCGTCAATTTACATCTAAAATTTTTGCGATATATCATAGAATAGAAACCTTAATTGTTAATCAAAAACACCTTTAAAATTCAAAACATTTTATTTATAATAAGTAATAGATCGGAATTCGGAGGAAAAAGGGCCGATATAGAAGAATCATAGATTCGAAACATTCTCTTTGAATTCAGATAAATAAAATTATAAATGATGTCTCGCAGTTTCCCAATGTCTTTTGTTCTTCCATTTGCACTGCTCCACATTCTCTTAACTGTTTTGTGTATGAAATCCTGTGTCAGGATCAATAAAGTTGAATTTATGATTAACCGTAACATGTAGGAATCCTTCTATTATTATCGTATTTGTTTGGTAACCTTTCCAACTGTTAGAAAATATTGTGCAATGTTTTTAATAATTTCATCAAGAAGAGTAGAGGAACAGCGACAAGAAACAACTTTTTCTGAGATGGCGTTAATAAGTAAGTACAGAAATTTTAATTGAATACATTGATTCAAATTTGGTTGTATTTAAATAAAAAAAAGATCGGTCAAATTATTTTGTTTTACTGAGAAAGATAAATTAGGATTCGAATATTTTTTGACAATTTAAAGGTTAAATTTGAAAAATACCAACTTGAATTATTAAAATATTGAGTTGTTTTTGGAAATTTTATTATCAGTTCTTTTGCAATTGTATTAATTTTAGGATGCGGAATTCATATTTTTATTTTTTTTAAACCATCATCTTTAAGACCTTTAATACGTAAATAACATTTCTTTAGTTGAATTTTTTAAACAAAAAGAAATGTAATTTATATAATTAGTCTGGAAATATGAATTTTTTAGAACTAAAGTCAAAGTTTATTGATAATTTACCTATACAAATATTTATGTCATTCAACAAAGTATATACCCATATTAGCAAACGACTTTGAACACTTTTACCTTTTGAGTGGCAGATTGCTGAGGCCATTTGAATAAAAATATTGGTGGGCGAGAATTTATAAATTTCTGGAAGGCTATTTTAACGGCATCTTCGGAATTGAATTTTTTTCTATCAAAAAGTTGTTCAAATTGAGGAAGAAATGGTAGATAGTTGGGGCTAGGTCTAGTGAGTATGGAGGATGATACAGAAGTTTTAACTCAAATTCATGTAGTTTTGTCACGGTCTTAAGTGTAGTATGTGGTTTTGCGTTGTAGTGAACAAGATGGGAGTATACCCTTTTATCAAACACGGCTGTTTTTCTTTGAGTTTCAGTGTCATATTTTCGAATTGGTTTCAGGAGGCATCTGCTGTGATCGACGAATCAAATTTTGTTTCTTCATTTGTTTAGTTTGATTGCTGCATATCTTGGCTATTGGACACATCAATACATTGTCAAATTATAACTATTTGAATTTATTGTAACTGTGTCGACAAATTTCATACTTGACAACCTGATAGATGTATAATTGAAACAAATCTGAAAGTTAAATTTCCAAATTTTAAAATACAATTTCGTTATTATTATTATATGTATATTTTATTTTTAATTTCAAAAAGGTTTGTTTTTAGGCTTAAAAAAGATTTCAATAATGCAATTATGATTAAAAAAAGATTATTAAGCTGAACAGAATTAAAATAAAAAACAATAAATTCTATTATGAAAAAGTTTGGGATTGTGCAATTTAATATAAAATAAAATAATTTAAAATAGTTTATCAAACTTATGGACATCCAACAACATCAAATGATATGGCAATACACCATGGGGCGCCAATATCCTTTTCATTATTTGACGTCAAAACGTTTGGGTCTCACTGATATAAAATAAACTCTTCAAAAATAAATGTTTTGTGGATGGTTTAAATAAATGCTTTCAATTTTTCAAATAGATCAAAAAGAGAATTATTAATTTAAATGTATCAAACAACTAAACTGACGATAAAATATTTATGTAGAATTTTTAATGTTCTTTATGACATATTATACATTTATTATTTATTTAAGTCTGTTCTTAAATGTGTAAGGTCAATGTACAATTTAAAATGTCTATAAAATTTTTATTTTTGACAAATTGTTTTCATGTTTTTTGTTATACTTTTCTTGTTGGATGCCGTCTAGAGTACCAAAAAAAGCAGAACATATTTTCAGTTTATTTATTTTAATTTAAAATAAAATTGATATTATTTAATTTTGTTTTATTATTAATTTCAAAATAAAAATCTCAATTTAAATTAAGATCTACAATTACAATAATTTTGAGAATGATTTTAACGGTTTATCATGCCGACTAAAATATTAAGACCAAACCGATATTTCACAAACAATAAGTATTTAGAAAAACCAGAACCAAAGCAATAGAGGAACATGTTAACGTTGTTGAAAAATAACTTAAATACGATGAGGTATCGAGTCTATTAATTATTTACAAAAGTATATGTTTTCTTCTCACTCGAAACCTCGTGGATTAGCTGCTATTAATCAATATAGGAAGAGGGTTTTATAAGTGTGACCTTTCTTTTGAAGATTGGATTACGATTCAGAGAACTGCCAAGCTAATTTTCCAAAGGATCATAGTGCATGCCTCTGATCCAATTTTTCACAACAAACACTCTGCATTACATGGTACACCTTTGTTTTTGAACAGAGTACAGATTTGGACAGGGAAGGATACAGGATGGTGTTATTGAAGAACTAATAGGTATGTTGCAGCATTTATGATAGTTCCAACTGGTGCACAGCACAATTTGGCTAGACTACTGGCAGCTTTATCCCTCCATATCAAGAACCACTTCAATATCTATCATTGTGGAATTGGTTAGATGAACGACAAAACAACCTTAATTTGAATAGAACTGGAAAAACATGCTTTCATGGGTTATTCAATTCTAGTATCGATGACAAAAGACAATGTCATCTTTAATGTTCTTTGAGCATCTCAATAGTTTGGAAGGATGATATGCTATCAGTTGGAAATCACACTGAAGTTGTATTTTCTCCATTCGGACATTCATAGCCTCATGTGGTACAATTTCAGTAGCAAAAATGTTGGATTTCTCGCAGTCGAACGTTTAATCATGATGGTAGTCCGTGGAGTTGTCATATTGTCTTAGTTCCATGGTAATCATAGAATTTAGTATGGTGAATAATTGTATAATACACTAAAGTCTTAAAGTAACCTACCACACCTGCTACTTTCCGTTCTATAAGCCCTTGAGCGTGTAGAACGCAAATTTTAACTCATTTGGCCATGAAAATATCACTTTTACGGTCCATCTACAATGGAATACGCTAAAAATAAATACGAATAAATGCTAAGAAAAGTGACTTTTATCTCTCAACATTGCATTTCTTATCCAATAAGAAATAGTTGAACATTTTGAAACGTGCATTTGTCTGTATGATTAAATTGAGATTAAAAATAACGTAACAACTGTTGAACCTTAAAATTTCTGCTGACTGTACATTTTAATAAAATTTTAAGTTTCAATTTGTGCCATGTAAAAAATATTCAGATTAAAAAAAGAGCATTTGAATTTGATTATTCTTGATATATAAAATGTTGTTGTACAATAAAGAATGTCTAACCCCAATTAAGATTGAGTTTATATAAAGAAATATTACTAAATATATATTTTATTGAGTCTTATGAACGCTAATTTTATATTTTTGAAAAATACTTTTCTTTTTAGAAAATGAATATGTTTCAGAATTTCGTATTTCATCATCAGCAACTATAATTTAATATGTGAAAGTTTTAATTTTAGTTCTATATAAACTTAGTTTTAGAGGAATTATTTTTTTAAATTTTAATTATTCAAAATATTATTCAATAATAATGGCAAAATGTTTTAAAATTCCTCCCAAAATACTCATTGTCAAAGTATTAGAAATATATTAAAATTTTCAACACATGTATTAACTATTCCTAAATATATACCAAATAAATATACATAAATAAATAAAATAAATATAATATAAATATAAATGTAAATTATATCAGAACTAAAGCGAAAAACAAATTTACATGAAGGTTTATCATACTCGAATATGGACGCTAATATCGACTGGTGTGTACAAGGAGGTTCTAGTAAAACATTGGTTCGCCTACGTATGGAAACATCTATTTCCGATCCTTTTATAGCACTTGATAAAATCACCAAAAAATTATGTAAGAAGATCATTTAAATAGATAACCACATGTGTCTCTTTTGTAATGATTGCACAATGATCCATGCCAAATGGAACTAAATACCCGTGTTTGTACCGAAGTGTTATGAGGTATGAGGAAGGCAAGAAGTTCATCCGATATTAAACAATATTGCAACTATCCTTCAAGGAAATTCGTTTTAACTTTCATAGTTTTTTTTAGATTTATCATATTATTAAAATATCAATCTGTAAAACTTCGTATTAAAATCTATAATGTTTATTGTTTGTTCTGTTTTGAAGTCAGTAAATATTAACTGTAACCCACAAAAATATTGTTTGCCCTATACTCAATAGCTGGTTTCTAGTTTGGAACAAAATTCCAAAACAGTTTGCTCTCCCTCCAAATGAAGCGTACTGTCTTTCCTGTTGTATCAGTTTTGTAAAAGAAAGGTTAAATCAGTTTTTTATTGACTAATTTCCACATAATTTTAAACAAAATAAAAAAAATATAATATTTATATTACGGGGTGCGGTAGCTATTTGATAACAAAATGATGTCTGCCGAAAAAAATGAACAGACAAAAGAAAAAGAACATTTATTGCATATTAAAGTTTTATATAGATGAACACATACATAAAGGACGACATCATTCAGTGAACCCGCCATCAGTGGCAATAACAGCTTCTATACGCTGTCAAAAACTTCCTCCACGAACAATTCATTTCTCCACTGATGTTTTTCAATGGTCGTTTTTAAAATGAATAAATTTTAATTTTAAATGATCTCCATAATCTTTTTTGACTCTTCTCATCCGTTACCTATTAATATTAAACCTTTATATTTTTAAGTAAATAATAAACCAAGTGATCCGTAAAAATATTAAAAGTTTAGTAAATAAAAATGCATTTCATCAGTAAAAAAACTTAATTGAGCAGCAAAAAATGATATAATATAAATAAAAAAAAACAAATAAGAGTAATAAATACTTTATTTTGTAATTGCACAATCAAGGCATTCTTTGCTTTTGTGGGCCTACCGCATTTTCTTTTTTAGTCAATAGGAACTTCTTTAGCTGTTGCTGTTGGTTTGCATTGTTTAAGACAAATTCCAATACCAACAAAGTACTTACATATGTAATCTTTCAGAAATGCTTGCCAGTTACATGTTGTGTTCATCCAATTGGTAACTTCTTCCATTCGCTAAATACTAAAAGATTTCTTGAATTGTGCGAAAGTTGTAAAGCATTGCTCTTTATATTTCACTAAATCATTTTAATTTACTTTCTCCGTGACATCAGCATGTATGCAGTACACTCGTCTTGAACCTTCATCTTCATAAATGATATCTTTTGAAGATTTGGCCTATTGATTAGACTTAGTTCATAGTTTCAAAGAGATAGTAGGTTCTATTTTTCTAGATTGCAACCAAACAAATAATCTGCTTTGGTTTTGTGATACCATGATTGTAAATATACATTTTTTATTTTTATTTGTGTATGTTTTTTTGTCATATGTGACTACATATGTAAATATGTATTGTTATTATTTTATTTTTTTTATTTGTTAGGAGCCTTTCAAAGAACGAAATAAAGAAAAATGAAAATATGGAAGAAGATTGAAGGAAAAACGGAATGAAAGAAAAAAGATATAGGCAACAAATGCGGAAGTTGAATCCTACCCCGCGATAAAATAATTATTATAATTATAATAATTATTAGTATTGAATAAAAAAAATTAAAAGAAATCAATAACAAATTATAATAAAAAATAACCAAGGAAATAATAAAGAAATATCCAGTATCAACGAAATATTGAATACGAAGAAGAATCTAATCAATATCAAAAGATTGATTGTCCTCACCATGAACTGAAAAGAAGACTATCAAAGTAACAATATCCATCCCATTGAATTTGTTTTTTTTGTGGTAATTAGTTACGTTATTACGTTGTAATTCAGTTTAATACTCTGGTTGTCACAGCTACACTTAATAAATAGTTATTACAATCGCTAACTCATTCAGTTTATTCATAGAATAATAATAGAGAAAGAAAAGTATTCTTTTAGAATAATTTATATATAGGATAGTTTTCTTTTTTTATTATTACAATGATCAAAAATTTGTCGTATTTGCTTCTTGATTTCTTCGCTCAATCCTCTTATATCATGAATTTTGGTACACTCGTCCTGTTCAGCTATAGTCCTCTTTATATGTATGATACAATAAATACAATTCCACAGAACAGTCTTTTTCATTGCGCTTTTTAACCTTCTTGCAACGATATTAGACTTTTCGTCAATCGTAACTTCGGTTGTGGTACAAACATCCTCAAAGTGTACCCAATGATAATGCTTTGATAGTCTCTTCTTCGTTGTTTTATGTTCATTTCTTCATCGCTATGATAATCTTCAACGAAAGGTATTCATTGGCTTATTATTAATAGGTTAATTAATATAAATTTAAACAAAATAATTTTAGTTTTTTTAATGATCAATTGGTTATTTATTTACTAACATATTAATATTCAGCCCGTAGAAGAGTCAGATTTACTGTGGTGGACGACCCTATTTTTCTGAACCGTTATAGAACAATTAAGTTTGGCCCTATATATAACGATGAAAATTTTAGGTCTAAAGAAAACAAATTATTACACATTCTTCTAAACTTGCCTCAGTTTTTACACAATATTATTTTTTAAGTTTTTAGATTTAGATTCCATGATATTATTAATTATATTATTAAATGAATATTAATATAATTTTGGGAAAATTAGTAAATGAACAGCAGATTATTTGATTACTCTTCCATTTAAATAACAGCATTAATATATTCCCGTATTTATTCTAAACTCTGGAAACTTTTAATAGTAAGTAATACGCATATCGTATTTTGTACGAGTTAATAGTGTTTAGAAAATTTTAATTTTTTATTATTCGGTCTACCTGGAAGACGAAAATGAGAAATATTATGTTACATATGTTATATATGACATTTATTCTTTTACAAAGGCATCAAGAAATGAACGTCCGGCACCACGAACGAATAACTTAAAAACAAGATTTAAAGTAAAAAGAAAATCAGAAAATTTTTAAAATTTCAAGTAAAATATTTTAATATTTACTGTTATTTTTATTATCTTTTATTTTGAATATTTATTGAATTATTGCGCTTTCTACGTAAAAAATTTAATGAGAAACTGAAGTCATTAAAACGTGTTCGCACGGGTTTGGTTGTGAGGCACGTTTTCCTTAAACATTTACTTACGGATTTGGATACGAGTGGGTTGAATGAAGTCACTGCTCAAACTCCTTTGGGATTTATTGATTATTTATTAATTTATTCATTTTGATAATATAATCGAGTCTACAGGACAATCAGCCCTCGAACAATTCTAAAATTTGTCTTAATAATTTTTGTTTCTTCAATGAAACTCATTGGGATGAAAAAAATATTTTATTTTGTAACACTAGTTATTATTATTATTTTGAAGAATGTTTGAAGTTTTTGATTTTGAATGTTGTGTAAAATGGGGATTGTCTCTCCTCCCAAATGGCTGATTAATATTTGGATTTTTATTATCTGAAACTAATTTAAGTTTAATATTTAAATGGTTGATATTTAATTAATTTAATGGTTTAATATTTAAATTTTGAAAATAAAAATTGTCAAATTTTGAATAATTAGATTAATTTTATTTTAATTATTTAATAAATAAATCAAATTAATATTTTAAAATATTTTAGTTTTCGACCAATGAAATTTCTGAGATATTGTTTTAATATTGAAGTGCCCAATTCTGATTCGGATAATTTAAAAAAATATATTAATCTATTGTATTCCTAGTAAAAGTTACAATACTTCATATATATATATATATATATATAACAAACGCCATTTTAAAAGTTTTTTATTTCGTAAAACATATTTCGCCATTACGGCATTATCAGTTGTGAAGTAAATTTCAAATTACAAGTCATTTATATGGCACATTGACTATTACGCAATTAATCTTTTTTTTAAATATTAAAAGATTTTAATATGATTGGATAATTCACTTTGAACATTTAAGCATGGTTTTAAATGCTTTTATTTTTTTTTATTTTTTTTAAATGCTTTTTTCAGTGACTATCCTCTCATGATATGTGTCAAAATTTTTCTTCAAAACAGTAAATTCAGTTTCATAGTTAACTTTATCTCTATTTCTGCATTTTTTAATGTGATCTAGAATCGAGCTATTCCTACTCAATTGGGTATGTTCAGCTATTCTAGGTTCCTTTTAAAGCAAATTAAAAAGGTTCCTTCGGGTTTTAATTTGCGGGTGATCTTTATAACTAATAAATTATCGAGATATTTCTCAAATAAATCAAAAACTCCATCGGGTGTCCAAGCTAATCTAGTATATCAATTTAAATGTCACAAGTTGTGAATCCTTGTACATTGGAGAAACAAATCGTCATCTCCGCACTAGAATAACTGAACACACCCATTTGAGTAGGAATAGCTCGATTCTAGATCACATTAAAAAATGCAGAAATAGAGATAAAGTTAACTATGAAACTGAATTTACTGTTTTGAAGAAAAATTTTGACACATATCATGAGAGGAT